>JAOXJP010147899.1:0-13185 GCA_025762735.1 Platanus orientalis | reverse complement strand
TTTTTACTACTTTGCTACACCCTACACTTGGGGGTTATTCTGCTCTGTGTAGTGTGCTCTTTGGAGTGCATTATTCAGATCATAACACTCATTCAATGGACTTTCCAAAGACCTCTGATCAACTACCAACAAGGGTATCAATTGGGTTGGACTAGCCCGAAACCTGACTTATATGGCCTGAAAAATAGATGGATTGGCCAAGCTAATTTTGGATCCAGTTTTCAGGCCTGAAGTTTTATTTGGGCCAAGCTTGGGTTGATTCGCTTTCAGCCTGAACCCAACCTGGTCCAACTTGAAGTAGTGATCAAATATAGCCTGACCTAAAATAGGTATAAAATATAGTTTGGCCTAGCTTGACCTGAAATTGGTATAGCTTAGCCCAACAAATATATGGTTGTTTTGAGCCATAATCATCCCAAATTTAATTAATTAGAAATATTTTCAAACTATTTAGGAGCAACATGGGCCCATTAGCATCCCAAATTTAAAGAGGAGATTTAAATTCGGGTGGTCGGAACTTGGCTCAAAGCACATGATTTTAAAAAGGGCCAAGTTAGGGTTAAGTTTTAGGCCCATGTAATTAAATTTGGGTTGACCTTGGCCTGGTCTAACCCGACCCAATTGACAGCCTTAGTGATGCAATGCAGTAAGTTGCAAACCAGTTCATGGAACATATTAATCATAAGAAGTCAAAATTGTGGCCCCTAATCTCTGAACAACCATAACTTTTGCTCCCGATGTCTGATCGCGATCCACGAGTACTCAAAACGATCAGTTCGACAAACTCCACAATGTCCCTTCGCTTGTCGTCCAAAAAAAAAATCCATCGTTTAGGCCTTCAAACGGCCACTTTTTGGTATTTTTTGTTATTTCGAAAAACGTTCAATTGTCACTTATTTTGGAAATAATTCAATGCGTCTCTTTTTAGGAATATCTTAATTATTTCTCTTAAGTATATTTGAGCGATTTTGGGTAGATTTTAGAAATTTTCATTTTTAGTAATTTTTCTTATTTTTAGCGATTCCTAATGTAGTAGGGAATCGAAGCTATTTAGGAAGTTTCCATTTTGGGTCTTAGAGTCTTCGTTCTATAAATTTGCCATTGTAATCGAGCTAAGGTATTCATTGAGTTATTGAATAAAATTTATTTGTTGAAATTTGTTTTATATTAATTATTGGTATTTTCCTTTAGAAAAAATCAACATGTCCCTGTACCAGGTATTTTCAATTACAAAAATCAATAAGTTCGTGGAAGGTTGTTCTCAATCCGTTTGTGAGATTCATCCCCTACGCTTGAACTGCATTGCCTAGCTACTGAAGCTTCACCTGCTAGGATGCTAGTGAACAAATTAGAATGCTATGGCAACTCACCTGAGTAGAGAAACATGGGGTCTATGAATGGGGGTGGGCATGGGCCGGGTCATGGTAGGCCCAATCCAAGGCTTGTAATTGTAGTATGGGTTTGGGCACAAACTTTTTAAAAATGCTTAGGCCCAAGCCTAGCCCTAATTAATTTATCAAGTTCAAGCCATCACATGAATTTCAAAAAAAAATATTAATTTTGAGATTTAGTTTCAAACTCAAGGAATGTTCTAATTGATTGAACTATATGATTTCATTACTTTTTAAAAATTTAGAAAACTATACATTTAAATTCTAAGGATTGTATTCTATAAAAAAATCATTGATTTCACTAAGAGTCAAACTTAATACATTTTGCAAAAATCTATTTTTATCAATTAAGCTATAAAATATTAATGATTTTAAAAGATTTATTATATGATATATAATAAATATATATTATATATATATAAAAGTTTGGGCCTCAAGCCAAGCTTGGGTTGGGCAAAGGTAAGCCTGAGCCTAGCCCTAAAAAAAAGTTCAGGCCTCGGACCCTTATCGGGCCTAACATGGGCTAGGCCTTTTTTGGCCAAGTTTGGGCTGGCCCGGCCCATGTCCACCCCTATATTTGAACAAATTAGGGGTGGGCATGGGCCGGGCCTACCCGATTGGGCCATGGTAGGCCCGACATAAGCCCACCATATTAGGCATCGGGGTCGGGCCTGTAATTTTTTTTAATATTTAGGCACAAGCCCGGCCTTATGGGTTTAATTTCACAAAATATAAATGATAAGGTTAATGTTTGAACTCGAGACCAACAAAATAATATAATAATGCATTACCAATTAAGTTATATGATCTTATTAGTTTTTAAAAGCTTAGAAAAATATATACTTTATATTTCAAGAATTATTTACTATAAAAAATCATTTATCTCACTAAGAGTTCAACACAAGACCTTTTGCCAAATAATAATAATAATAATACAAATTGAATTATGAATTATTAATGATTTGAACAGACATATAGCCTATTTGGTAACCACTTATAATGTAATCATTTCATTTCAAATTTCCAAGGTACTTGTAGCCATAAAGTAATGGTTCAAAATGAACTCATTTAGATTTTTACTAATTTACTAACTAAAATTAGAAATGAAGTAATCTTAGGTTTTTTTTTATAAAATGAAAGGATGTATGTTATCAAGTATAAATTTGAATGAATTCATAAAAAAAAAATTATAAATCTAAATGAGTTCATTTTGAACCATTACTTTATGGCTACAAATGCCTTAGAAATTTGAAATGAAATGATTACATTACATGTGGCTGCCAAAAAATCCCTTAATAAGTTGTATATAAAACAAATATATATTATATATAGAAAAAATTGGGCCTTAGGTTGGGCTCGGGCCTTGTCAAGCCTAGCTTGGGTCGGGCTTTTTTGGGCCAAACGTCGGGTCGGGCCAGGTTTGGGCTGGCTTGGGCCCATGCTCACCCCTAGTTGAGTGTGTGGAGAACTAGTTCCCTTTATGGGATAGCCCAGGCATTGGTCTTGACCCAATGGACCCCCCATCAGCAAGTAGGTAGGCAGCAAGGAGACAGTTAGAAAGCGTGATCGATCATGATTGTGACCAATCATGGATCTTGTGATCGATCATGGATCAAGATCAGGAGGGGAATTCTATCCAATAAAACACATGCAATTTAAAATGGTTCTGGGCACCTCATTTCTCACTTTTCCCTTTTCCATCACCAAGTTGACCATCGCCCAAAAGGCGGAGATGAACGAATGGCTTTATGGGAACTATGCCCAAGTGGCAAGGGAAAAATTGGTGCATGCTAGTTCCAAGCCAATCGGCAAGTTTCTACACTGCATCTTCACCTATAACCTGCTGCCAATCACTCATTGTAGTGACCTCATCAATGATATGGCGTACCTTAATAATGCCATTATGGAAGGGAAGCAGATTGATCTTCCGTCAATCATATGTTATTTCATGTTGAAGGCCGCCAATGTAGATTACCCTATTAGCAATCTTCCCTTTCCAACTCTAATCACCAAGCTCCTCATCGCTGAGAAAGTTCTGTTCAAAGTCGATGCCAAGGATAGTCGCCCCATCCCTTTGGTTGGGTATGACACTCTCTCCTGGATGGGACTGATGGATCATGTTGGAGGCTCATCATTAGCAAAATCCTTCAAACCTCAACCACCGAGTCAGTTGCCGCCACTGTGAAATCCACCATGATACATGTACTTCATAGCCTTGTAGGCAAGGTCACACGGGTCCTAAAAATCAGAAGAGGATCGCCAAGAATCAAAAGCTGATTTCGGCTCACCTCAACACCAAAACTCTAGATGGTCCGCTTCACTTGGAGTTTGCTAGCGAGTCAGAGGATGAGGTTAAGGCTCTAGTTGATAAGGAGTTCTTTGATATGCCTCACCATGGTTCCTTCCATGAGGATACACATGGCTCTAATTTGGATGACCAGTACAACATCGGAGGTGCTTTAGGCTATGGTGGCACCGATGAGATAGAGGATGCTACTGGCAATGGTGGTGATGAGGATGATGATGAAGGTGAAGATCTCAAGGATAATGATTCTAGTGAGGATGACTTGGAGTATGAGGGATGATTCCCATGATTTTGTACTCTTTTGAGGTTGTGTCTGTGGTTAGGATGATGTATGTGTCAAAGTACTCTTGATTAGTCTACAACTCTTTGTACTTATGCTTTAATTCTAATGCAATACCATACATTTTCTCTTTATATTTTTCTTTGTGTTTATACACATTGTCAATTCTTGCCAAAAAGGGGGAGAAAATATGTGCAAATACCACTATGGGTAGTTCATATACATAGGGGGAGCGTTAAATGTACTAATGCGTATCACAACACTAACAACTCAATTAAAACTGTTTATACATGCTCACATACGCACATGCATATTATCTTTATATATTTCTATTAAGTCAAAAGGCATGATAAAGGTTGTTCTTGTGTTTGTGGTTGCAAGGTAGAATTCTCAAGAGACATCTCCAACTAAGGTGGTTCTTGTGTTTGTGGTTGAATCCATGTACTTGGGTTATGGGGTAAATTATGTAATGGAAAAATCACTATATTTGGGGTTTTACCATAGAATTGACAAGGGGGAGAATGTTAATGTACTATATGTCAATCCCATAGACAAACCAAGTGTGTAAGGTCTATATGTCTTGTAAGTGCCCTTATGTAATCTACAATATCAAAGACAAGTTGGGCTAAAGACTAGAAGATCCAAGGTCGAAGACACCTAGGGTTGCCTCAAAGTCAAAGGTATATGCATGCATAAGTCATGGTGAGGAGAGTGACATATAACTCGTGATCTTGGCCCCAACTCTCGTAATCAATCATGAGAAGGATTATAACCTTCCCAGGATCTGTGATCGATCAAGTGAGGAATCACGGCATAACCGATCATGGATCTTATGATCGATCACGGTCAACCAGATGGTGATTCCAGTTCCCCCTCCAAGGCCCATGGCATGATTCGTGACTAATCACTGATCTCGTGATCAATCACAGGGGTAATTTCGAGAAAAAATATATTTTATTTCCCCCTCTCGAAATAGTTCAAAATTTGAACTCCGTTTCAAAAATCTAAGGCTCACAAATGTTGCCCATTTTAAAAGATTCTAATCCAAGGACTTAAGGTGCTCCACAACACCTATAAGAGAGAAACTATCCTCTTTAATGAAACACTTCAAGCATTCTAGAAAGAGTTATTGTTTTTGTTAAAAGTGAGCTAAAGTCCTCCTCCCTCACAGTTTTTTAGCCTCTAAGACCAAAAAATCTCTTTCAAATCTCTCACTTTCTCCTCTACTATTCCAAGCTACTACTTTAAGAGAAGAGTCACTTGTGGGTTATCCCGAGAGGAAACCCTTGCTTGGTTACGCTCATAGAACTTTAGAGCCAAGGCTTGAAGCATTATGAGATCAATAGGTACACTAGCTTATCAAGGAGCACTCACACTTGGTAAAATAGAACATCAACTATTGAGTGGTAAGCTTTGCTTTCATTTTCATATATTAATTGTTTAGCTTCCACCGAAGACACCGGAAGTAAGTCTACACTTGTCGGAGACACCGGGTGTAGTGAATAGCTTACTTAGTGCAAGTAAAAAGTTTTTAGTTAATTTTGACTTAGATTGTAATAGCCAATCTAAATGAAAATTACCCAAGCTTGTAGTGAGCTTTTGGAGAGTGGACGTAGGCTGTTGTGCCAAACCACTATAAATCTTGTATTGTGGATTGTTGTATGTGATTGTTTGTCTATTTATTTTCAAATCCATATCTCTACTTGTATAGCTATAATTTGATATTATTCTTGATTGGCAACAACCGTAGCACACATACTTGCATCAATCTAAAGGAAACTAAAATTGAACAAAAACAATCCAAACAAATTCGAAAAGGGTAAAGTAATTTGTAAATACTTTTCACCCCCTCTACGATTAACCTATACGATATTTCAATAACAAATCAGCCACTCAAGCAAACTAATAATTTTATTTTGTAAATCTAATTTAGTGGTTTTTAGCATGGCTTATATGTATCACTTGGGGAGAGTGGAAAACTCTCTTCGTTTTATCATGTTTATCCTTGAAATTTCAAGATAACAATCAATATCTCTTCTTAGTCTCTTTCAATAACTACATATTGTGGTCATGCTCATTGTCAAAATAGTAGTTCAAGTTAGAGTATTTACCGAATTTTCAAAACTTTGAGGGCTTACATCATAATCATTGTCAACCAACAAACCTCCATGCAGCTAATCACAACCATAAGCCATAGTATCCCCACAAGAAATGTGGGTTCCACAGGAAGTGATAAGGCTTAAGGGTGAAACTTGGGAAGAAGAACACAATGATTAAGAGTAAAATGGGTGGTTTGGCCCATTATCATCATTGTGATAGGTAAAGGCATCATGAGGATGCTCTTGAGGTGTGTCTCCGTTTCTCCATTTTGGTACTAGAGCTGAAATCTCATCTTTGATCACCTCCACAATCCTTATTGCTAGATAGGAAGAGAGCGCCTAATTAGTTCCCACATAAGTTCTCGGGAATGAAAAATAGAAGAAAAACTAAAAAGAAATAACCAACAAAGGTCGAGCACTCAAACCGGGTTATTCGAGAAGGAGCCAAGATCGAGTAATAGGACCATCTTAGCCACTTACACTCAAGAAAGCCAAGGACGGGAGTCAGTAAGACAACTCGGCCGAATTACCTCTCTTCCTGCTTTTGACACATAAGGTGATCATGGGACCCATGCCAGGAATCAAAGAAGATATTAAGGGTGGCCAGTTGGAGCGGGCTGTATTTGGAAACTACCAACCCGACGGCTTGTTTGGAAGGCTAGCTAACACCCTTAAGTGGAAATCCCTTACGGAAATCAAGGGGACAGCTCACAGCCAACATATGCCCTAAACCTATAAAAAGAGGGAATCACCACTAATCTGAGGTATGGAAAAAACATCACAAAAGGCTCTATATTGTATCCCACCTAAAAAATCCTTAACTTGATCATCAGAGAACCTTAGGTAAACACCACACCGGTGTTCCACTCAAGTTCCTCCATTTCTTGTAGGTGTTCACAGGTTTGTCTCCGTAGCACAATAATTTGGTCAGTCCAAGCATGTCCTTTACTTCGATCGAGCCTCATCAATTGACACCGTTTGTGGGAAGTGTCTAGCAAACTTTCCTCTGACAAAGGTTGCATGGTGGAGACTAGATCCATGAACTCCCATCGGAACGCCAATCTCCCCAAAGGCCAAATTAGTCTAGCCATGTAAGGTCACCCTGAGAAGGAGATGCCAAGGGTGATCTCCCTGGAATGATAAGTGAGAAAACTTTCCAAAAAGTATGCAGCATGTCATTCAATAGAATCAGGAGTTGGTGAGAAGGTTATTCCTTGAAATTGAACAACGATCTGTTGGCCTTGAAAATGGATGAAGGGAGAATCATGAGCCTGCTAGAAGTTCACGTAGTGAACATGAAGACCGTGCATAAAATGAGGGTCTTGGCATGAGGTCACCTCCGCCTGAACAGAGTTTCAAGCACCACGAGGATGGAGAGACCCCACCCCCTGTCTACTGGGATGAATAGTTGAAGGAAATGAGACTATAGTTGAACGACATTATAGAGACTATGAAGTGGAAAGTGCCAGCTACGGTAGAAAACCTGAAAGACCGACCTACCTTTTCCTCTAGAAGTTATGAGTTGCCTTCTCCCCCAAAAGTTCAGGTTCCCCCAAATGGAGGGGTTCAATGGAATGAAAGATCCCTTTGATCATCTGGAGGCTTACAAAACTCTTACTCATTTGCAAGCTGTCCCCGACTAGATCATGTGTAGAGCTTTCCCAGCCACTTTGATGGAATCAACCAAGACATGGTTCATTAAAGCCAGGCTCTATGAGTACTTTCGATGAGCTAAGGCAACAATTTGTAAGTTCCTTCATAAGAGGTCAACGATACAAAAACCAGCCACCTACCTTCTCAACATCAAATAGGGCAAAGGGGAACCATTAATGGACTATGCCACTCGGTTCAACAGTGAAGTTCTACAGGTAGACGTGGTTGACAATAAAGTAGTGTTGGCTACCTTTATGGGGGGACTAGTGCCCTCTAAATTCATGTTCACCCTCTCGAAATCCCCTCCCGAAAACCTGGCCAAACTAATGCTCTGAGCCCAAACGCATATGAATGCAAAGGACGCAATGAACGTGAAGAGCTGAAAGGCCACGATCAAGGAATGGTCAGATAAGCAGGAATGAGAGGATAAGCCGAGAAGGTCGAACTAAGACCTCAGGACTAGGCATGCCTTCGACCTTGAATAAAAGAACCGAAGACCGAGGTCTCCAATTAGTCTTTTCCAAAGCTACACTCTAATCAATACTACACTTGAGAGAGTTTTCATGCAAGTTTGAGATGATCACACACTAAAATGGCCAGGGAATCTTAGGTATCTACCTGAAAAATAGGTCTTGGAATAAATATTGTAGGTTCTATCTAGACCACAGATACAACACCAAGGATTGTTTTGACCTGAAAGAATAGATCAAGGCGTTGATTTGGTAGAGACAATTACACCATTTTGTGGTGACCCGACCACAAAACCGGTGGGAAAAAGAGCTAGGTGAATCATTCAAGTAGAGACCTAAGATTAAGAACCGTTTTGAGAAATCAAAGTAATCGTGGGAAGATTTGCTAGAGGGGAATCAAGTTCGGAGCAAAAAGTGCATGTTGGGAAGGCGAGGGAGGTGACATAAGGAGAAGTGTGCATGGACCAGAGGTTGACCAAGTTAACATGAGGAGAAGACTTCCCCATTATTTTCATTGATGCTGACACCCATGAAGTGTAGCACCTGCACAACGATGCCTTGGTGATCACTCTGGTAATAGGTAACTATGAAACTCGAAGAGTATTAGACGACAGTAAGAGCTTGGTCGACATCCTGTACTTGTCGACGTTTGAATAGATGGGTATCAGGAAGGAGAGGCTACGATCGATGAAATTTCCATTAATTGGCTTCACCGAAGACAGATTGCTCCTAGTCAAGTCCATCACCTTGTTGGTCATGGCGAGGGTCGGGTTGAAACAGACAACCAAGGTGGTTGACTTCTTGGTAGTTGATGGTCCTTCGGCATACAATGCCATCCTTGGCTGATCCACTCTCAACTAGATGAGAGCAATCACATCCACCTACCACTTACTGATGCCTTTACCCATAAAGAATGGAGTCGGTGAGGTAAGAAGAGATCAGGTCATAGCCAGAGAATGCTACATGGCCTCCTTGCATAGCGATCATCTAAAAGAGGCACTCCCTATCAAAAACTTGGAGGTGAGAGAATAGACAAGTCAAGGATTAATTGGACCAATGGAAGAACTGGTCGAAGTTGGTGTTGATGAAACCCGACCAGAATGGGTAATTTGCCTCAGTCAAAGTCTTTCACCAGAATTTCAACACCACTTACAGACTTTCCTGAGGTAGAACCAAGATATCTTTGCCCGGACACATAAAGATATACCCAAAATCATGGTTCAAAATTTCGATTTCAATAAATATTTCGCAAGTAGGAATTATGAAAATTTCAAGAAAATTTTGATATTTCGTTTCAAAATATTGGAATTTTTTTTGAAAACTTCGATTCATATATATATAATCATTGTGTACACTATCAAGTTTTTTGGTTGGGAAAGGATTTGCTGCATCTAAAATAGTATGTCCCCCATGTCCCCACACCCAAAGGTGAGGTGTATAGGGTTAAAACTGTAAAAATAATTTTTAAACAAAAAAATTTGTACCAATAAAATGAGGCTTATAAGGTTAAAACCATAAAAAAGTGTTTAAATGAACATTTGCTCCCTATTTGAAAGAGGTACCAAATTCAAAAACGCATCACGTGTCATCTTATGGTGTAGGGACATAAAGGAACATACTGTTTTGGAAAATTTGGGTGCAACAAATCCTTTCCCTTTTTGGTTTGTATCACGGTTACAAACCAATGATACAAACCAATGTATCAATGTCCAAAAGGGGTACATTAAATCAAGGCATCTCGGTAAATACATAGAGTTAAAAGGAGGGTACTGTAGTAAAAACAAATAAAAAATATAAACCTTATTTTCATTCGATCGACTGACTATAGCTAATAAAAGAGAGGCAAAACATAGGGAGAGACAAGGGGAATTGGAACTCACCTCTGGTGACTAATGAAGTCGGTGACGAGAGATGAAAAAGATGGTTACATCACACTACCAGTATGGGTTTTCCCCCTTCTTCTCTTCTCAGATTCTTCTTTGTTTTCTTTCTCTTTTTTATTCTCTCATTCTTTGCAATTCAAACATGTTTGTATATGAAATTTCCATATATTTTGAGAAATATTGAAATTTCACTGAAATTTGGGAAAAAAAATGATTCCCCACATTTTTTTTTATTTCAAGCCTCAATTTTTTTTCGAAATTTCGGGGAAATTTTTGAAATTTTGTAAAAAATTGGAACCATGGCCAAAATCAACCCCAAGATTAGGTATATAGGCTAAATGTCAACCCAGCCATGAAACTTATACGTCAGAGGAAGAAAAACTTCCCAACCGACATGAATCCAGCCATAGTTGAGGAAGTTGACAACAATTCATTCACGAAGCTCATTATCCCGACCGGTTGAAGAATGTCATGTTAGTCAGAAAGGAATTTGGGAAATGGAGGATGTGAGTGAATTCATTGACCTTAACAAAGCTTACCCAAAGGACAACCTCCCCTCCCTCACTCGGAATACTCGCCTTGGTTGACTCCACCTCGAGATACAAACTTCATAACTTCATAGATGCCTTTTAAGGGTATAATCATATCAGAATGCACCGAGCTGACTGTGAGAAAAATGTGTTTATCACCGACCAACAACTATATTGCTACAATCATGCCTTTCTGACTCAAGAATGTGGGCAACACTTATTAAAGGTTAGTGAATGCCATGTTTAAAGGGAAGATTGGAACAAATATGAAAATCTACGTAGACGACATGCTGGTAAAAAGCTTGAAGGCCGATAAAAACTTGACTGACTTTGGAGAAACCTTCGAGGTCCTTAAAAGGTAAGAGATAAAGCTGAACTCTGCCAAATGTGCCTTTGGAGTGGTAGTTGGTAAATTCTTGGGATTCATGGTATCCCATCAAGGAATAGAAGCCAACCCCAACAAGATCAAAGCAATCCTTGACATGCAAGCTCCCTAGACGATGAAGAACGTACAATGCCTCACTGGCCGAGTAGCTTCCCTCAACTGATTTGTTTCGTGAGTGACTGATCGCTATCTATCCTTCTTCCAGTTACTCAGGAAGACCTTTGAATAGGTTGACGAATGTGAGAAGGCATTCTAGAGCCTTAAGGATCATCTCAAGAAATTATAATTGTTTAGTCACACCGAGCCTGGGGAACCTCTATACGTCTACCTCATAGTATCCTCCACTGTAATAAGCTAGGTTCTAATTTAAAGGAGGCATCCAGAAGCCACTCTACTACACTAGTCGAGCACTACATGGAGCAGAGGAAAATTATCCTTAGGCTATGCCCATACTTGATAACCACCTCTAGAAGGCTATGCTCGTACTTCCAAGCCCATCTTGTCATCATCCTAACCGATCAACCACTCAGGGCAGTCCTATAGAAGTTGGACACCTTAGCAAGTCTAGTTAAGTGGTTAATAAAACCGGGCAAGTTTAACATTGAAAATAGGCTGAGTGGTGCTATAAAGGGACACATTGTAGCAAATTTTGTAGCCGAGCTCACCCTCTCGAGAGACGAGGGAAAGGAGGAGGCTGTAAAACTTCCTCAGGAGAATAGTTTGGTCGCCCACCAACCAAACTAACAGAGTATGTCTGATCCTGATTACTTTAGATGGGACGGAATTGGAGTAGGCCATATGGTTTGGCTTCAAAGCGACCAATAACGAGGCCAATTATGAAGCCCTTATAAATGAACTAAAGATTGAGAAAGAACTAGGAGCCGACCAAATCACTGTTAACTACTCCTGGTTGGTGATAGAGTAAGTCCTGGGCTATTTTGAGGTCAAAGAGGACCGAATGAAAGAATACCTAAAGATGGTTAGAAGGATAGGCGGCGAGTTTAAAGGATTCATGATCATGCATGTCCCTAGTGACTAGAATGGTAGGCTGACTGACTGACACGATTAGCCTCAACATTAAAATATGCAATGGGCGACAATGTTTTAGTAAAGCACCTCGCCAAACTGAACATCCATATGTCAAACCAAGTTTAAGTCATTTTGATGGAGAATGAACTAATTTTGGGAAGCCGAGGCCCTAGCCACCATAACGGAGAACAACATTTGAGACTTTGTACAGAAGTTAATCGTGTGCAGGTTTTCCCAAAGTGGTTGAATCACCAAACCTATTCTTGGGCATTAAGCACAAGGTGGCTTCTCACCAGGCTCTAACCCATGGTTCTGATTGGATAGCTTGAATCGATGCCACAACAACAAATAAAGTCACATATAGTAAAGAAAGCAAATCATATCATCTAAATAAATCGTACGAATCATACCAACATAAAAAATCATGTATTATACTAGATGCATGTAATGTAATTGCAGTCACATGATGCATCAATATTGGTCGAACACCGTCTTAATACATTGGAAGGGATAAAAGGAAGACAATTCTAACCCTTGGCTGGATGCCTAAATGCTTGAATCACCAAACCTAACCTTGGGCATTAAGTACAAAGTGGCTTCCTGTCAGTCTCTAACCAACAGTTCCAATTAGATAACCCGAGCCGATGCCACAACCACATGTACAACCACATGTGGCAAAGAAAACAAATCACACCATCTAAATAAATCATACGAATCATGTAAACATAAAAATCTTATATTATACTGGATACAGATAATGTAATTACACTCATAGGATGTATCAATATCGATCGAAGAACATATAGATACGTTAGAAGGGATAGACAGGAGACAGTTCTAACCCTTGGTCGCTTGTCCCAAGTTGTTGAATCATCATACCCATGGATTAAGAATGCGGAATTGGACTCAGAATCGGTCAAGACCGATTTCCGAGTTGGATCGGCCAAGTTGGACTGATTCCGAGTTGACTCGGCCTATCCGGTGCAAAAACAAAAAAAAAACAAAAATTGTTTTGTAAGAATAAAATCTGAAAAAATCCCAAAAAATATATAAACATAATTGGGAAAAAATTGAAAAGCACGGCCATTTAAACATATTTTAATTAGAAAGAAAACTTATTTTTAATTTTTAAAGAATTCTTACCTATTTTTTTATTTTTT
>JAOXJP010147888.1:0-27199 GCA_025762735.1 Platanus orientalis | reverse complement strand
ACTCTCTCTCTCTCTCTCTCTCTTTCATTTATTTTCTCAACTCTGTAGTTCTAATTCTTAAGGTAAGTTTATTTTGTGGTTTTTTTTTTTAAATTCATTTTTTTCTTCTGTGCTATTACTCTATGATGGTTTGTTATTAGGCACATGCAGCAAGAAAACCAGTAGTGAGCAATTTGGCATCAACTACTCTAGATTAAAAAAAATCAGCTTATATATTCGACAAACTTCTTCTTGCAGTCCATATATTCGACAAAAAAACTTCTTATATTTCTCCTCACGATTTGTAAGTTTCTTTCTTTTTTTAATGATAAATTCAATATAATCATCTCTTATTTATTTATTTGTTTGTTATTTTTATTTTTATGGTAGCAGCTTTAAATATATATTGTCTGAATCTCCAGGGGATGCTCTCATCGATGGCAAAGTCGGGTAAGCACTTCTAATTTAATGAATTTCATTTTTCGTTGTCCAATGTTATTATTTTGAATAACAAAAAAGCATAGATTTGAATCAAGAAACTTATAATTTATAATTATTGTTATTTGTTTCTATTAAAAAACCCAATTTAATATTTATTCCAAATTTAAAAGAATGATTGTTTTTGTTGACACAAACCTCTATAGGCATGCCATTGATTGACACATGATGTGTTTTTGAATTTGGTGTCTCTTTTTTACCACCTACTTTTTCAACTGAACATTTTTTTGGATGTTTTACTCGCCAATACAACACCTCTTGGCTTCTAATTCACCATAGATAGTACATACGTTTTTCATCACAGAAGATTTGTTGGGCCAAATTTATCATAGGGTGAAGGGTTGGTTGTTTTTGTTGACACAAACCTCTATAGGCATGCCATTGATTGACACATGATGTGTTTTTGAATTCGGTGTCTCTTTTTTACCACCTACTTTTTCAATTGAACATTTTTTTGGATGTTTTACTCGCCAATATAACACGTCTTGGCTTCTAATTCACCATAGATACTACATACTTTTTCATCACAGAAGATTTGTTGGGCCAAATTTATCATAGGGTGAAGGGTTGGTTGTCTTAGGTTGGACTAGATTAATGACCTCAACCTGACCTAACCCAATTTATAAGCTAGATATTTAATGCTCATTGATGTACGTTATTGTTTTAGTTTGTCTAGACATACAAGATCTACATAGAACCTAGGGTATGATGGTTTGAAAATTTGGAATTCAAGCATTAATGGCAGGTTGTACTTCTCAGGCAATTATGTAGTAATTGATTTTTACTCTGCTTTATATACAACAACAACAAATAGCCTTATCCCAAATTTTTATATGAATATGCAAATTATTCTCCCTTTTTTCCTAATTTAAAGTCAATGTTTTGTATTGTTTGGGAACATATGATTGTGGGTTTATAATATTTTCTTAAAATGTAGCAACTGGTAATGAGATGTAAGTCTCTCTCTCTCTCTTTCTCTTTCTCTCTCTTCAATTTACCATTTATTGTCCTTTTATGGAGTATTAGAACTCTTGACATTGCTCAATCTTTCAACTATTAATTACTTTTGTTTAATGTGTGAAGAACTCACATTTTGAGTTTATAGGACTCATTGTTTGGTAGCATTGGTGAATTTGGAAGTGGGTTATTGTTGTGGTTGAACGCATAACCAAAAATAATAACTTTCCATTATTATGGAAATTGATATGGGCGCATCTAGAACACGTGAATTTTGCATTTTATTTTTCTAATTTCAATAGATCTTTAACATTGAGCATTAGAGAGACTAAACCCGTGACAATTTGCTAAGTTGGGGTGGTAGTGGTTTACTTTTTCATTTTAAGGGTATCATTTGGGTTTTGATAATTGTTTCCAAAGATGGGAGGATGGTAGGTTCTGGGTTGGACTTGAAAAGTTCAACTGATAAGTACATGTATTAGAGACCAGTTTTTCAATTAAGTGGTGGCTACCAATAATATGACAGAGATTTGTGGAGGATTTTTCATTCAAATCAATATTCAGCTTTGAATCCCTGTGTGTGCTGAGGTGGATCTGTTTTCCTCTTTTAAATCAAGAAAAAAAAAACACTTAAGTTGTTCCTTTACATTATATCTATTGAAATTCTGTATCATTAACCTTGACCAAACTATGAAAAAATGGTGTTATCAGATGATAGGCTGTTGTGTTATATCTTTACACATAAAATTTATCATGCTGTTTTAAAATTTAGAAGATACAATTTCAACATTTTATTTTGCAACTTTTATTGATATGTAAGGTCTTGATCTCAGTCATGTTATCTCCAAGCCCAAGTCATTAGCTAAGGCTCAGGAGGATGAAGATGTGGATGAGACAGGGATGGACCCCAAGGATATAATTAGTGATGACAGACTGGGGTTTCAAGGTCGAGGCTGTGAAGGCATTCAAGGCTTGTGATGGGGACATTGTTTCTATCATTATGGAGCTAACAAACAAAAGGAAGCTCCCAGAATGGCATATCTCCACTATGTGATGAGTAAGCAGTTTTCTCTTTATGTTTGAGATGTTGTGGTCTCTATTTAGAATTCTTCCATATCTTTTATGCATCTCTTTTTTGTTTTATTTTGTTTCATTAGTGACAGTTAAGAAAATCCTTTAGGTTGTCATTGATTTGTTTCTTTAGCTGTCTGCTTAAATATCTACTTTATATGTTCATTTGTAATTCTAAGGGTGAAGCACATCCTATCTTTAAGGCTATAAGGGGAGTTATTTCAAAATTCATTTTTTGTTGTTCTTTAAGACCATAAATAGAACAAATAAGAATAACTTTCCGTATTTCGTTGACTACAAGAATAAAATAGAGTAAAGATAAGATATAGAGAAAGATATTCCTTTTATTGCTTTTTCTCTCTTACATCACTTGAAAACTTTTTTATTTTTATTTTTAAGTCATCTCACCATCGACTTAGGTAGAAGATCAAATTGCTTATGGGTATGGGTTATTTTACTTGATCATCAAAGCAACTTTGTTTGCTTGAACAATGTATGAACGATAAGCAATAAGAAAATAATAATAGCATAGATGATAAAAAAACTTCAAAGAAAAGAGTTTGCCTTTATCACAATGTTGCATATAGTTGCAATGGTTATTTTAAACTCGGGAATTTCTCATGGGAATGTCTTTGGTTATCAACATTTGGAGAGGGTGAGTGGTTTAACCTTTCTTAATAAATGTTCTTCTATGTCCTCAATTCTCCTACTTACACTAGTACATATTAATAAGTTTTATCTATTATTATTATTTTTTTCTGATTTCTCTTATCTGGTTTTCAGGTAGATCTTACCGGCTATATTTTATGGGGAACAATGGACAAAGTTGTGCCGAGCAGTTATTGCCAACTACAAATGGGAATGTCATCTTAGAAAGGGTTCCACTAACAAGCTTCCAAGTTTGATATTTGTTCTCTAGATAGATCATTTTGTATTATTCTTTCCAACGAGTTGCATAACCATCATGTGTCAACATCCCTTTAATGCATAATGTACAATGCCCTATCCATTCACATATGGTATCTAGCCATATCATGAATTATAGTGCCTTTAAGCATGGCCTATGGACTCGTGAGGGTGCCCAGCGTGTTCCACAAAATCATGATTTTTTATTTTATTTTTTGATAAACAGAATCATTAATTTTTCAACTCATTTCTCACACATGGGGAACCAAAACATTGATTCAAACAAACAACAACTCCATAGATGAGTTATAGTCAACAGATTGAATCAATTGGAGAAGCCCATGATGGTCACATATGTTGTAAACCACAAAGGTCAGTCTATTACGCGTTCAAAATGTAGGTCAGCTTGAGGTTATATGTTGCAAGGGTAAAAAAGGGAAGCATTTGTGAGCATCACATCCATTGACATGGTTTTAGTTGCAAAACTGAACATGACAAGTTGGACTAGGCAATGGTTTAGTAGACAAGGTGTTGTGATCAATAAAAGGGCCTTGATCATAGCAACCTGTGACCATCTCAATGTCATCCGCAAAATGATCTTGGAAAGATTGAATGGGCCATGGTTCATTGCTGATGCAATCACTAGTAAGTGGTGTTGATGTGATATTTGCATAATCATTTTCTAATTGGGGCCTATGCTTATAGATCTGTTAGTTACTACAACACTTGGAAAGATATTCAGAAGTTCATCCACTGAAGTCATTGGAACAAGAAAACATTATCCAATGTAATTTTTTTGAATGTTATTCATCTCCAGGAGCCTATGATAGGAAGTTTTACAAAAGTTGGAAAGACATACAGATGTTCACTTGTGGAAATCATTGGAACAAGAAAACATTATCAAGTGTAAATATTTTGAGAGCAATTCAGCTATAGGAGCCTAAGATAGAAAATTTTGTTCATTTTTTGTCATCTTCTTTCCTTATTATTTATCTTTTATATGCATTTGCATTATTCATTTCTTTTGACAATGAGTTATCGTAATAAGCATAAAAAAAGTTGATATGAGGGTTTTTAAGAATAGAGCAACAGTGGATGCCATTGAGGTATGTGATGTCTGTCTTCTTACACAACTTATGATTTTTTTTGGGTATGGTTTATGTCTTTATTACTTTTTTTTTTCTTCTTTTGATTTTTCTTATTTTTTATTTTTTTATACATCACTCAACACACCAGTACTTGCACGGGTTGATTTGCTAGTTGAGATGGAAAATGATGAGTTTGTTGAGTCATAAGGAGGAAACCATGAATTATAAAAGCTTCGATGGATTTGTTAAAAGGCATAAAATGTTATTTTAATTATATAAAAATGTAAAAAGTATGACAATTTAAATAAAATATATAATAGACAGGGTGTTTACGTGCCCCTGAATGTAGGTATTATACATTTTATTATTTGATACCTAATGAGTCATTATAGATTAATAATTATATTATAATACTATAGGTTATTTTACATGGTATATCTAAATACTTTTAGCATTCATAAATCCTATTCGATTAACCCTTAACCTTAACTCATTAATTTTATTTTTGTTTCCCCAAGGGTCATCGTCTATTTGTTTCCTCTCCCCAAGTGTTAACACAATTCAACTATAAAGATTGTATGCAAGCAATCTATAAGCATCTCATATCTTATATATCTCCCTCATTCCCACTCTTTCTCTTTAGCTCGTTGTCTTGTTTGACTATTTGCTTCTTCGAGTCCTTGATTGCTATGGTCTTTTACAACTCATATGTATTGATTATAAGTTAAACTCTAAAGATTGTTTACAAAAAACCAATACATATATTGTATCATCGCTTTTCCCATTGTCTCCTAACTCTCTCTTTCTCTTTCTCTCTTACATACACAAAGATTTTTACTTGCCATTTGTCTACCTCGTTATGCTCTCTCTCATTTATTTGTTTTATTTTATCAATGAATAAATCAACATAGACTATATGAAAAAGTAATGAATTTTTGTAATCGAATATATCCGTATTCATATTTGATATCCTGCTAACTTACCAGATACAAATACAAACCTACTTTTAAAATATCTGCAAACAAATAATCGATTTTGGATATGTATGAAAAATAAATCTCCACAGTCGAAACATACTATTTGTGTTCGGTTAATTTTCACCCCTAGTTTAAATAAAGTTTTATTGAATTGAGATGAGTTCGTCGGCCTTAATTCAACGAGATATAATTTTCAAATCTCCCTAGTGATTAATTGTGGCAAATTTTGATGTGGCTTGAAAAATAAATCTCCACAGTCAAAACATACTTATTATATTTGGTTAATTTTCACCCCAAGTTTAAATAAAGTTTTATTGAATTAAGATGAGTTCGTCGGCCTTAGTTCAACGAGATATAATTTTCAAATCTCCCTAGTAATTAATTGTGACAAATTTTGATGTGGCTTTTTTGTAGTAGGAAAAAGCACGCAAAAAGGCTTTTTGTTCATACTACAAACAACCACAACAACATTTACCACCACAAAATCTTTGATCTTCAAATATAATGGGGTTTATACATGATCTACAAACCTGATTGTAGAGTTGATATCTACTATAGAAATCATAATCCGATGGTTTGTGTAAATCATATGCAACCTCTCGATATAAATATGCATTTATTCCATCCAACTCTTATCCCTTTTCCTTTTTGCCTTATATTCTTGTACCACTAGTGTTTATCCACCCTATAACCCTTTAATCATGTTATAACAACTCATGAGATGATGAGATTTTCATTATAATTAGATTTAATCATGTTAAGTGTAACAAGCAATAAATCTACAATAAGAAAGATTATTATGTCAACATCTAATACAATAATGTTTATTATGATATTAATCTCTAATGCTGTATAAAATTTCAAATAAATGCATTTTTATGGTACAAAATTAATAACTTATAATATTAATAATTGGTTGAAATTTGTGTGCATGAATGTATTAGTGCTACATGAGCGTAAATTTTAAATTCAACTATAACCCTGAGTGCTAATTCAGACAAAGAAACAGAGAAAAGGCTCAATCTTAGCTATTTAGTCAAACAGTGATTTTTTTTACAACAACCTTAACTAATAATAAGTTTCAAATGTATATCTAGATAGTAATTATAATGATCCAAATTTTTTATCACATTGTGATATAAACTTTTATCATTATTTTCAACTTTTTATTCTATTCACTATAAATTTTGTTCATTTTACATTTAGGGTTATTTCAAACTTAGTCATATACATTCATGAACATAATCATACGTAGTGGAATAATAATAAATGTACTAATCATCTATTCATTTTGTGCAGCGAAAAATAAAGTATTATTATTGGATCACGTGTGCAATGAAAATAATCGTGTAATTCACTTCATCACTATCTATTTTGATTCATTCATCATTTGTCATAAGGAGCCCCATACTTACCATTACTCTAAGGATCAAATGACATCCGTAACGGAATATAAAGAAGCATCCATCGATTAATCTAATCAAGTGAAATCCATCAACTGAGATATCTACAAAATCTATGATTAATTATAAGTCTATACATTCTCATGACCTTAAATATAACAACTAAACATCTATAAATAAAACTGTTTCATAAGATAAATAAATCCATAGACTATCAAAATGAAACAATTTACAAGTAAGCTTTCCGTAGCTCTTCTTCCTTCATCTCCGGTGTATTTCCATGGTTACATCTGTTCATATATCTCAATCTAGAAAATATTATAGATGGGTAAGTCTATGACTTTGTAAGTAGGTATACAAAACCTATAATTAAAATGGATAGACTAATCACGAATATTTCTTAGAACAAAATAACATATAGCTATATAATTTCAAAAGTTAGAGACAATGTATAAAACAAATTTGCATGCATTTGATAAAACCTATACAGTTTATATCAAAGTAAGTAACTTATTTAATCATTTCAAAACTTATACTCTTTCATTTTCTTATCAATACTTGTATGTTATCTATTTCTTTTCACATCTTATGATCTTTCCATCATTCTTGCTAAAGTCCTTATAATTTCACTTTATTTATTATTTACGTATATACTTTTGGTTCCTTATGTTTTAACTATCATTATTCTCACTCACTTTGACATTTTGCATGATTTACATGTCCCTAAATGTTGTTTAGTTAATATTTGTCATTTGTTACTATTGATAAAATATAATAATTCATTAGACACTTATCATGTGTCATGTATCTCTTGTTACAATTTAGTTGACACTTGTAAAGTGTCACTTATCACAGATCCTTGTATTACTTATATAAGTGAAATCTCTTATCCCAGACTATATATCTATATGGAAGACCCACCTCCCTAAAAGATATATGCAGATAGGAAATCACCTCCCAATTGATATACTGATGTAGAGTATCACCTCCCAAACTAAATCCTTACATGAGGAAAATACATCCCTAAACATATGCTCACACATGGAAAGACTCCTCCCAACTATATATACACTGGGGATAACACCTTCTAAACTAAATACACACATGGGATAACACCTCTCAATCACATATCTACAAATGAGAAAGTACTTCCTAATACATATTCACAAGTGGGATAACCCCCACTAATTGAGTATAACATGGGACAACACCTCCCTAAACATATATACACGAAAGGGATAACTCTTCATAATAAAGTGGAATAACTCATTCCCTTGTATTCTCATCACGATGGATGAAACATGCTTCCTTCTAAGCCATGTGGGACATCTCCTCCCAAGGTATTTTCTTTATTCATAACACATGAATTTTACCGAGATTTACTCCATGACCATATGGGATACAATCATCCCAATGCCCTCAAGGCCAATTCATTAAAAATTGTTTCATCGCGTAACACATAAATCTAGTTGAAACTCCCAAATATGTATTCATGTAATTTTAATCAATCATTTATCCATTCAGAACTTATACAAATATTTTCATATATCTAACATCATATTCGGAGATAAATCTAGAAATACAATATAATATACTTGATTCATCTTGTTAATATATAAGAACTATGGAATTTAAAACATTTTAACACAAATGCAAATAGGGATGAGGTATAATAACCCAAATACTTCAGAACAATTGTAGAAATCCATAAAAAATAATTTACAAATCCTATTTAGTAACATGGATAAATCTATATATTCTAATAACCAAAATTCCATCGACTAAATGCAAATCTTAAGTGTAAACAAAGGAATTATAAGATCCTACATATTTTAATAACCAAAACCCATTAAATAGATGCAAATCTCACTTGTGAAAATGGATTTTAAGATCCTAACATGGAAAGCATAAAATCATTTACAAAAATCATGGATAACCAAAACCTTGGGTACTTCTAACAATATAACCCATAGATATGTAGAATAAATCCATAAACCTTGAAAACCATGTAGATGTAACCATAAAGCCATCAAACATAGGATAAATGATCATATATCCAATATCATAAGATCAAATCAATGGAGTATGCATAAAAAATTTTAAAACCAAAACATGAAAATCAATGAATATAAGATCATATAAGAAAAAACCACATGTAAATCCTGTATAACTACTTACAATGTTGTTTCCTTTTTGGTTCCTCAATAACTTATTGTCAAACTTTTTTCCTTGACTTTCTTATTCAATAGATCCTCATAATTCTTCATCTCTACATCATACAAGTTATATATTATTAAATACTACAAATTTTCAAGTAAAACTATAAGAAAATACAAAAATCTAAGTAGATTTCTTATGAAGGAAAGCTTCCATAGTTTACTTTGCCCAATTTAGGGTTGTTCTTCAATTTCTTTCCAAAATCATTTATTATTTTTTTATTTTATTTTTTGGTGTAGATAAGGTCATTAGGATTTTCTTAACATATTTTATAGGGTTTTTTGTCGAGTTTGGTGGGTCTCACACTTCCAGAAACTAAGAAAAAATGATTTTGCTCTAAAAAACACAATATAGATTGTTTTGAATTTCCTTTACATCGTGATTTAATCAATATAAATTATTTTCAAACTCTCTAAATTTCATTTTTTTATCGATCAAAATGATTTTTAGCCTCTAACATTTTTTTATCACTTAAATTATTTTTGAGCACTCAAACTTTATAGATTTTTTCAATACAAACACTTCATGTGCAAACGACCATAACTTTTTCTATAAAACTCCAAATTGATCGTCATTTGTTGCATTGAAAATAAACTTTTGTAGCTCCCCAATGGTATATACGTTAAAGTCCATTTTTCATGGAGTTAATATAGGTTTTACTCAAAAGTAACTCAAAATCTATTGGCTCATGTCATACTAATCAATATGGACACCTAGTGAGAAAATTATCATTACTTCTTATAGGAAACTCGAAATTGTATATTATTTAATTCATTTGAAAGTAGACTTGTAGAGCTTTCCAGTGATGTATGGGTTGTAGGGTGATTCTTATGGAATTGATACATGTCTATTTACAAAGTTACCCAAAATTTGTTACATGGGCAGCTTCAGAACTTGTCAAGTCCATGACTTGTTTTTGCCTTTTTTTTTCCTTATATGATTAATTAAATTTTTTTCACTCGTTGATATGTGCCAAAATACCAATAGAAATTAGAATACAAAATTAATCATACTCAAAACAATTAATCACTGATTATGCATCTATGATCCTACTCAGTACATGCAAACATATGCGGGGTATTACAGTAAGGTTGCAAACCAAGTTTTCTTTGTATTTTTTCGATTGGTTTTTGGTTTTTATCTTTGTATGAATTTTTAAATATTGATCTATTTTATTGGTGAGAGACCTTTTGTAGCTGAGCTAACTTGAAAATTACCCAAGTACCCATGCTATGTCCACCTCCCATTACATTTCTCTGACCTGACTTATTGTGACCATATCAAGACTTCAGGTGATTTAAGACCACATAGCTGGTAGAGATCAATTCGTGATATAACCACCATAAACTTAGCTCAAGGATCATTAATATAACTAGGTGTTAACGCTCATAAAGTTTTGATAGTGAAACAAACTTATCAGCACACCAGAGGCACAAATTTGTTTAGTGTAAAGTGGGACTTACTTTCCCTTTCCTAGATTCTTGCTCATGCTTGATGCATAAAGCATATTTATGAAGTACAAAGCATGGGTGACGATTATTGTAATGGCACATATGGTGCACAAAAGGTCATGAACTCAAGTGACTTACACTTTTAAATGTGTATTTTCAGATGGAATAAAACATTTTTTTTAAATCCATCCAAATCTCTTAATGTAAATAACACTAGAACACACAAACAAAGTGCATCCTGCAAAATCATTTTTTTCATTTATTTATTTATTTTCATCCCTTTTAAATCCTTTTTCTACATCCCCCTCACAGCTTCCACTATCATCTCATATATTTATCCTCAGCTCTAGTAATAATTTTAGTATGACACATGGCAATAACCTGAAGATGTCTTAATGATCCCAAAGCTTTTTCAAAAATTAGAAAGAAGGGAGAAAGATAATTTGAGTTCATGGATAACATAGTATATTCTGGTTCACTAAAGACACTCGAAATCTCGTTTCGAAGAGCAAGAGATAGGTGTAGAACGAAGTCCACCACTGATTCATAAATTGAATTCAAGACATGGTGTGGTTTCAGTGCTCCTACTCGAGGATAACAACTACTTTTGCACAAGAATAATTTAATTTCAAGACATAGTATTGTCTCAGTGTTGCTACTCAAAAGTCATGGCAACCTTTGCACATAAAGCAGTACAAAATGCTATAGAGAAGGGAACAAATGTTATGTCTAGGATTTTTTATGTTCTATCATGTCCTCTCATCACAGGTTGGCACATGATGGTTTTTTTACCTCTTTTAAATAGGAAGCAAATATTCATTTAAACACTTATTTTTACAATTTTAACTCGATACTCCCCATGGGTGCCTATTTTTTTCTTTTGAAATTTGTTTTTACAATTTCAACCCTATACACCCAACATTTGTGTGTAGGCACGATATGACATACATGATCCTGGATAGAAGAATCTCCCAACAGAGAAATTGTTGTAGAGGACCTAAACTCATAGAAAAATGGGAAAATTATATTCAGTGACCACAATCAATATGATTAATGTGTAACGTGCACAACAAACTGGCACATGATGTGTTTTTTAAATTTTGGTACCTCCTTTTAGGCACTTATTAATTTGAGCACAAATTTTACACTTTTAATCTTCTACACACCACATGTCAGCATGTGGTGTGGTCACACATCGATCATAGAAGATTTGCTCCTATGAAAATGATTCAATGATTTTTGATTGGATGATGATTGTCTGTGATGCAAAATCCTTTGTAGATGTGTCATAGATGATTCATCTAGAGAAGTAGAATAAGAGTAATGTTTGAAGTGTTGGATTTCAAGAGATGAATGTCTTATGTACTTGGGTGGTGTTTGGATTTGTGTAATTGGAGAGCGGAAATGAAATTGGGGGATAGATTTGGCTTTTCTGCAATTTGGATACATAACATAAAGAGCGAAAATGGAATAATCAATTACACTATAATTCAATAGTGGAAAATTTAGTATGTTTCTGTTGACTTGAAATCCTTAGTGGAGAGGGGTTATTTGCCAACTATTCATTTCAAGATTTAAAAATGAGCATGACCAATGCGGTTGTAAATCAGGTCAGTTTGGGTTGGACTAAGGTCAAAGTGAACCAAACCAAAATAAAACACTTGGGCCCGAACTCGGTCTATTCTAAAAATGTGGCTTTAGGCTGAGTTTGGAATTGTCAAAACTTTAAAGCTAATGAATTGTTAAGATTTTAATTATAAAAAATATATTTTTGTTTCAATCAGAATATATTTCTAATATATAGCAGTTTAAGCCATACTAGGCTATTTGAGCTGAAATTAACATAGGGCCTAAAACATGGGCTCGAACTCAGCTTGGGTCAAAATAAAATTAGCTTAGCCTACCTAAAATTTTGGCCAAATAGTTTGGGCTTCGGGATAATTGTCGTGCCCCAAAACCCATAGCAGTAGAGCCATGAATTTTGACATATGACCTTAACACATCACTTCACTTTTCAATCATTCATTCATTTTTTACCTGTATAAATTTTTTATTTTCTTTACATTCATACGCAACGGAATAATACATCATTCAATTTTCAATGATTACATAATTAATCACATTTCTATAAGTCTGATCTGTATAAAATCTCATAACTCATAAATCATAATCCTTTAAATAATCTATAAACAATGCCTAACAATCTCATTCAATTAAATAAATAGTATGACATAATTCAATCCATCAATTGAAATCAAATACTAAATATCTCTAATTTATTACATCTCTTAAAATTTAAACTAAACTAACTATACTAAATTGAAATAAAGTCTCCAATCCAAATAACTGAAATAAACAAATGTCCGATCTCTAACCGTTTCTATCTGAAACTGCTACTATATGATCTCCCCATCATTTGTGGTGTCAAATTGGGGTAAGTTTGACATACTTAGCAAGAAAATAGTAAACTTTGGAAACAGTGGATCAAGTCTTAGCACAATTTCATAAAGTAAACAGATACTTTTGTATTTACAATTCAATATACATAACAGTTCATAAATCAATTTTATACATTACTAAACATTTAATAAAAATTATAGTTTCATATATAGAACAAAAATCAATGATAACGTATACCTTTACATTTACAAAATGGAACGGATCATATCATATTTTATATCATAGCCAGAATGGAACAGAACAGAACATATATTTGCTATCAAGCCAGAACATATAATAGTTCGCATCATTTAAACCCCAATGAGAGGGGTCCAGTTTACAGCATTTAAAGCCAATTAAGAAGGGTCAAGTTTGTAATATTTAAAGCTAGCTGAGAATAATCCAGTTCGCAACATTTATACCCAGCTGAGAAGGGTTATTACTACCTCCTATGTGGCAAGCAGTAAGGATCCATAATAGTTCGCACCGATTATACCTATGTGATAAGGGTTCCATTAATAATTCTCCTTGATGGACAAAGTGGTTTTTTAACAATACATATCATTCTCTTGTAGTGTCAATCAAATCATATAGTTCATAAAATAAATACATAACAACTCTTTACATAACTTAAATCAAAATAATATATAAGAACATGTTTGATCCAACTAGACACAATCTATTGAACATGTTTTTCAAAACATATCAAATTTGTCCAGAATAATGCTCTTGAAAATCCTTAATGGTTAGATGTAAAAATCAACAACTTTTTTCATAAAATAGAATTTAATATCAGTAAGAATAAGTCAAAGGATTTGACATATAACTTTTTTCAAATCAATAAATCATTACCTATAACATTATTTAGAATATCAAAACAATTTTAGGAATAAAACCCTATTTTGAAATTATTGATTTTCATTAAAAACATAGTTCTATATATATTAATAATACAAAACTGATTCAAAATCGATGATTCAACACTTTAAAAACCATATAAAATTGAAGACAAATCACTTTTACATCATATTCTTGTAAAATTATTTTAACTATTTCAAAACCATGTTTTACAACTTTTGGCATAACCAAAATCAATGAATCCAATTAAAAAAAATGATTAAAACCTTTGCAAAACAGAATTAACGGAGTTCTAAGAACCTAAAGAATGAAAACAAGACAATAGTTTAGTTATGTTCTTACAAAACAATTTTTCTTTTACAAAACAAGCAGCTAAAAACTTATAACGTTTCAAATCTATAACAAAACGATCAAAATCTTTTATAAAACGAGATTAACAAGGATTTAGGAACCTATAGAATTAAAATAAAATAATAGTTTACATGTGATTTTACCTCTTGGTGTGCAAAAATAGTTTATTGTTCTTTAGAAAAATCCTCAGATCTTTGCAAAACCTAGTTTTTCCTCTTCTTTTCTCTTCAAAATCCCTACTCTTGCAAAACTTATTTCAAAAATGATTTTTTTCTTATGAGTTTCTATATTTTTATGTCTAAATAGTAACCCTAATTCCTAATTTTGTGTTTAGGTAGGTCTTTAGTGAGAAAGTCCTTAAAATTTTGTAAAAATCACGGTTGTACAGAATTTTTCGCTTTGATGACGTCATCCAACCAAACTTTTTTATCAATACAGATACTCGATGGGAAAATGACCATAACTTTTCCTACAAAACTCCGATTTATCACCGTTTTTGTTGTTGAAAACTAGACTTCAAGAGCTTTCCAATAGTATATAGATTACTTTCTAATTCGTTCTACATTTTTATTAGTGTATTTTTAAAGATACCTCAAAACATACTGATTCATACTATACTAAACGACATAGATGTTTTTTTTGAAAAAATTGTCATAACTTCTTATAGGAAACTTCAATTCACTCACCATTTATCGCATTGGAAAGTAGACTCATAGATATTTCCAAACATATATTATTTGCAGGATGATTCCTACGGGATTGATAGATATTGACTTATGAAGTTGTGACATCCATTTGGGATAACTTCAGAAATTGTCATGTCTTTGATCCTTTTTTTTTCTTTGCTTAGTAAATTACCTTTAACTTTTTTGTTTAATATTTGTTTTGCTTCCTGTTTGTTGCATAGGACTCTAGACTTCCATGCCTATCTAAAAATATAGCTTTGAATCATAAATTATTTCTACATTTTTGTTAGTGCCTTTATAAAGTTGTTCTGACATTCAAATCAACATATATGCATTTAAGTGATCGTATGTGTGTACAAAACTTATGTGACATGTGTAGCATTTTAAGTGTAACACGTATATAGTAATGCGTGTGTCATGGTGTAGGGTGGTATAATAATCTAGCCTAAAACAAACCTAGTTTATCTCAATTTGGACCAGATCATATTGATTTGGATCAATATTGACCAATACCGATTTTATGATTCTAATGGTATGAAAAATGGTGGAGGCAAGTTAGGGGTTGATCCAACTAATCCATTCATTCCAACTAAACCTAATCAAACCAAATGATCTCGGTCCCTCATACCTGGCTATTAATTGAGAGATCCTACAGTAATGGCAACCTCTATGGTCAATTCAAATTAAATGTAGTTTATCATAATCTAAATCAAGATTGACTCATACTCAACCCCATTGTATTGGTAAGAAGAGATTGGGTTTTCATCGAATTGATGTCCTTGATGGAGGAGTATAAGTAAAATTTGTTTACTATCAAATTCTATAGATCTCAAAAGGTTGATCCAAACAACAAATTTCAATTCATATGATTTCATTTCAATAAGTAAAGTCCATTTTCGTAAATCCAATAGCAACCTTATGGTATATAAAAGGAAGAAAATGTTCTGTGATGAAAAAAGTGTCTGTAGTGTGTATGGTGAATGATAAGTTGACATGTGTTGTTTTTGGGGTTAAAAACGCCCAAAAAAGTATTCAGGTGAAAAAGTAGGCGTTCAAAAAGAGACTAAATTCAAAAACCAATCATGTGTAAATCAATGGCACAAAAGTAGGTGTCAACACAATCATTCTCCATATAAAAATTACATCCCCATCATGCACAAATCTACAAGGAAAGATTTATAGGTCGGGCCAGGTTGAGGTCAGCCCGAGCTCAACCTAAAGCATTTAACGTTCAACTATATTATACCCAATGATGGGCTCAGCTCAAGGCTCTAATTGAACTTGCCTCGTCATTAAAAAAAAGGAGCTTTTATTCACACCTCCAAAATCTCTAAGCACCCCTCTATCCTTTCCAAATATACCCTTATTTCCCTTAAACCCCTACCTATTAAGTTTATAAGCACACCTCAATTTGAAAACTTATCCCTCCCTCCATCCGACATCCAAGTCTCCCTTCCTTTCTCCAACCATGCTCTCTCCCTCCAACCGGCATTATCGGCAACTGAATTATGCCTCCACGACGACAAGTGAACCTGCTATTGATTTCTAAAGTCGACGATGACGGCATCCATACGTTAGGTAAGAGGGTTATTTTTTTTACAAAGATCTTAAAAAGATTATTGTAACAAAATTTTGGAAAAAAATTAGTTTAAAGAAACATAAAAGTTGAGCACTATCATTAAAAATTCAAGAAATCACATTTTTGTTTCAAAATTTTTGTTTTTTTCTTCAGTTTTTAAAATTTTTTTTTTGCAAATTGGTCGTTTGTTCAGCCTTACCAAGCCGAACACATTCAGGGTTGTTTTTTTAATTCATTAAATATTTTAGAATGTTTATTTATTGTTTTTTTCCAAATTATATAGTTAAGCTTTATTTAATGCCTCTAAACACCAATTTTTTTTTTAAAGAAATTAGCATATGACAGATACAATGGTAGCTCCTTCACAAGTGGCACCGACCTCATTTGAGTGATGACGCTAGGTTGAGGACTTCTCCGACTTCGGGGAGAGGCATCTCATGTGCCTACCAAGCATTCTATCACATACTTTATAGTGGGTAAGAGTACCTATTGTGGAGCAAGAGGCGGTGCCGCCGCCGACTCCTTGTATTCCTAAAGCTTTAGAGGTCCACACTCTGTTAGAGAGTTATTCCATATATGTCGCCGCATTAATCTAGCAGAAGGGGGCATTTATTTGTGTTATTTCATACGTGTGTACTGTGCTAACTCTGTTTCTTTCTTTCTTTTATAGGAGTGTAACCCGCTAAAATGCATTAGCCACGTAGACAATATTGATGAGTGTCATGTAGAGGTTCAGGGTGTCCAAAACTCCATTTTTATGGATTTGGTGCGATAGTCTGGTTTATACCCATTGGTCTATGCATTATACCGGTCCGTCAACTGGGTAGTCATCTTAGCCTTCGTTGAGCGTTGGTACCCTAAGACTAATGCATTTCACATGCCATTTGGGGAGCTGATGATCACGTTTGACGACATCTACAGTTTGTTTGTGATTATAGTGATAGAGATTCCCATCCAGATTGGGTTAGCCTGGTTATTTAGCAGAGAAACTAAGACACTATTGATCGATACATTGGGGGTTATGGTGGTAGAGGCATAGACGGAGTTGGACAGGGCACAGGGTCAGGCAGTCAGGATGGAGTGGTTGAGGCTTAGATTTTCGGGGGTTACTGATGCCTTGAATGAAGCTGAGATTATATATGTTGCCAAGGGTTATTTGTTATATATTTTGGGGTGTACGTTGTTTGTAAACAAAACGTGTACATAGGTACCCATATGTTTTCTTGAGTTGTTACGGGACCTTGATAAAGTCTATACATACGCATGGGGTGCTGAAGTATTGGCCTAAATTTATCGTTAGCTTAGGATTGTCAATAAGATTTAAGTCAAGCATATGACAAGTTATGTTACGTTGCTTAGGGGATGGATTTACGAGCACTTTCGCCCCTTAGATCCACATCGTAACATGGATTACCGTGATGACCAGCCACGTGTGTAGCGTTGGAGGTCACATAAAGAGAGGGGGTCCCTTATGGACAATTTGAGGGCTTTACAAGAGACTATTGATGCATGGGTGATCAATGATGTATTGTTACTTATTTTTATAACATTTTAATATGTTATTGATGTTTATCTTGGTATATGTTCCTAGTATATGACAATCCTTACTATTTTAATAGTTACCTAACAAATATTTTATCTGGTTTATGCAGGTGAGATGGACACCATACATCGATTGCAGGGTATACCATGCATTATTGGACATTGCATATTTTCATGGGTTATTGAGGTGCCCGAAGATAGATCGTGGAGCCCTACCATCTCATATGTGTCCTACGACAGTTTGGACAACGCCAGGTCATCCCCTTACTTTCATAACCCCTATTCGAGGTAGTCGAGATGCATTTGCTGCCATGTATCAACCGATATACGCATGTTTGGAGTAATATTGGGAGGTGTGGAAGAGCCATGTGTTATCTAATATACATAGATCTGTGTCGATTGCTTACCCCTTCGAGTGTGTCATTGATTATATGGAGTGGTATCAGCATGTGCCCCATTTACACGTGCAAAATCCACTATATCGATATGGCGGTGCACCCCGGCCACCGACGCAGACTACCGTGCACATCAATATTGCCATTAAGGTATATTGTTTAATATTTGTATATCTATGTTAATTACTTTTTTAATCGTTAAAAATGTATTCACCTTATACTTTTTAATCTGTTTTATTTCAACACAATAAGTGTTTGTTGTAGATTATTCAATCTCTTATGGATGACAATATCGAGGAGACGTCGAGGGATCGATTGATCAACGTGTTGTGGCATGTATGGCAGGTTTTACAATACGGCATCAACACCACATCCCTGGCTCCCCATACCCCATCTTCATTGGCTGTACAATGTCCATCGGCTCCTTGTGCTCCACAGGCCCCACCTACTACTAGTGCTCCACATGCACCACCTCCTCCTAGTGATCCCCCATGTTCAGCAAACCCCTACTTCTAAGGCACCTATTGCTCGAACTAGGTCCAGTGGCACAAAATATACATAGAAGAAGTTGCGCTGCGAGGGATGACCCCATCTATGGATGTTTACTATTTTTTGTATTGTATAAGGGATGACCCCTAAATACTTTGTACTCCATTCTATTTTGTACTCCATTATATGATCACATGTACTTAAACACCTATGTAATGAACAATCATTTTTTTAATCTAAGTTCTACTACAAACATCATGTATTTATTCCGTTTCGATTGCAGTTAATGACCTTAAACAGGTAAAAGAATGATAACAAAATAATGAAAACTTTCAATTTTATTAATATGTCAAAAAATTACATTAGTCATAGTCAGTGTTCTGTACATGATCCCAAAATAAGACTAGAAGGATACAACAGATGTGTAATTAAACAAAAAATTACATCAGTCATCGCTCAAATCTATAGTCTCTTGTGTAGCGACACTCGAGCCGACAATATGTCTAAACTCTTTGATCTTTACTTTATATGATGAAAGCGCCAAACCCAACGCGTTGTTATATTTATCGCTTTGCCAAAATGTCGCTATGGGCAGGATTAGATGACTCGACATTATGATAACTTGGACAAAGTGGTTTTCATTGACAAAACTAATGACAATTTCCCTTCGAGCGACAACAGGGATAGGATCTGATCTGAGTGGTAGGAAAGTGAAGCATTGATGCATGCCCAGGTGATATAGGACATCATCATAGTGCGATGTAATCTGATGTCCACACTTTGACATGGTCTTCTAACGATTATAAGACGCACAATCATTAAAATATGCTAATATATATCTAATTTCCTGTACTCTTGCATGTGACCTATATAATTGCTTGTACAGGGGCCCATGACAGTCCAACTCGCACACCAGATCCTCCCTAACCTGTGTTTAATTATGCTTTCCAAATCCCATCAATTGAGCAATGGCCCTAAAGCCATAATGCTCGTCTACTATCATGTCTATAACAATCCTAATGTAAGACTAAATGTTTTCTCGAAAAGAATGCATATAATACAGTGAGGAAGCCCATCTAGATAAACTCGATTAAATAACCTACAAGAAAAAATAAAACTTGTTATGCCACACAATGGTTGAATTACTTCATCACTTACATGATTATGTATATATTAGTTACTTGGGTGACTTTGGTAGTGGTGGTTGCTGCTGAAGAGTATCTATCATGTATCGATGACACCCTCTCAAATGCAGATGAATCATGCTGCATGAATGTGTCTATCTTCATATGTGGGCACCTCGGGTATTTTTTTTATATCAGATTCTTTGATATGTGTATTGTTCAACGTTGCTAACTCTTACAACTTCTTAAGCATTTGTATTTTGATGGACTGATTGGATTTGTTGAACTACTGTAAAAATAATTTCATATCTGTTGCGACATCCAAATCATGGCTTGAGGTAGGATGCATGTCAAGATTGCGCCAATGTGTATGTACTGACTCAAGTGAAATGTGACGGCCCTACCTAATATACTCTGCTATCTCATGTGAGTAAGATAATCCGTGTATGCGTTTAATAACACATGCACATACAACAGAGTCAACTCCAATAGCATTTATATGCCTCGTCTCAGCTAAAATCCTCTCTAATGCAGTAATGAATACGTTACCGCACAGCTCTCTGAACTCGACAGGTATAAAGCTGTGCTGCATAACCATCTTGCATCTCTTAAACAATGCTTTAATGGCTGTGTGTTGTAACTTAAACAAATTTTGGATTTTTGTTTATAAGGATTCAAAGTTTCATTAATTGGACCTAAGCTTCTGCTTCAACCTGGCATGCACACTCTCAACCTTGGTGACATGTACACAGATAGTTATATACTAACCAATGAGTTTCAAACTTAAGTGAGATTACCAAACAAAAATATTATCTGTTCGTTGTAATGGCCCCCAAATACATGCACCTGTTTATCCAAGCTACTACAAATCTGTTAATGTATCCGTCCAACCAAATACTCCTCATGTGGTAGAGTGCATTTGGATACATGCTAAATTGTTTCTCCAATTATGCCAAGTGTTGAAAGTAATATTTTTTTGTATGTGACACCACCAATAGGTTCAAGATCAACATGAACCTCTCTTACATCTCATTTGCCATAAATATCTTATTACAGTTTGCAAACATATTCTTACTAATGTATCACCTACACAATAAATGTGTAGTACTAAGAAACACCCTTGATATGTCAATTATCAAAACCAACTCCCTGTTTGTTACAATGACATTAGAGAGAACACTGTCATCCATAACACCGTGTAGGACATTTAGTGCCCATACAAAGTTATCTTCCCTCTTATGTTAACGATACACAAATGTCACAGAAAAAGTAAGATCAGTACACGTCAAGCCAACAATCTCTAGAAGCAGCATGTGATATCTGTTTGTCTTATAGGTGCAATCAATGATCAACACATGTGGGAATGCACGCATCAGGTCCATATTAGCTGGGTGTGCCAAAAAAATATCAGTGACAACATTCTTTTCCCTTTTTTGTTTATGTCGCGCATTATATGTTGCGGTTATTGTAGTCGTATTGAGAGAATCTCTTTGTTTTATTACAGTCAATATGTCATTTGATTGAACATTACTCTTGGACATATCTTTCAAAAGTGATAACTCTCCGTCCAACAATCTACCCACATAAGAGTGACCTTTGAGATTATCCGCAACAGGAATATTATGCACTCTACATACAACTAGTAATAACCAATCGTCATCAGTGAGTAACTTCTTTCCTTTCAATTGGAATGAATATTCGCACTTCTTGATGCCTGTTCCCTTTATCCTTATAACCCCGCTAATATTTATTGACCTCTTATCTTCTCTATACCTCCCACTCCGCTCCCATGCAAGCGTCAGACTTAATTTTCTTAAGGCAGAACCGAAATCTGACTTCTTAATAACTTTAACAAATCTATTCCTCTTTTCAACATCCGTCGCCTACCTAATCAATGTTGTTTGATTACTGAATATTTACATATAGGAGAACAATAATAACGTCAATTTCATCCAAATTGTTATACACACTAATCACACTATCAATCAGGTACACTATTTTTTACCTCGTGCGTGATGAATTCATTGCTGTAATCCATTACCATTTCATCGCAATCCAACTGCAACGGGTCGAGACATTAGATTGCAAAAAATAAAAAATAAATAAGCATTTTGTTTTTTGTTCGGCATCTCAATGCTGAACCGGCTTAAGCTCGTTCGGCATCATAGTGGTTCAACCTTGTGATGCTGAACACGATGAAAAAAAAAACTCAAAACTTGGAAATTTTTTTTACCTAGGGGTTTCCGTTTCAATCCGTTTCACTTCTTTAATACTCCATTGGTTGAGTTCTTATTTGAGAATCTAAATGCGTGATTTTTTTTGGGTGTTAGGGAGCCCTAAATAGAAAAAAATGAAGATAGTTGAAGCTTTGGTGAGAAGGAGAAGGAGACGGTTTGGAAGAAGAAGAGGAGGTGTGATGGTGTGCTTAGAAATTTTGTTTTTAAGTTTTTTTAAAATGTTACTAGGATTATAATTGTCATTTTAAAATAGGGTATTTTTGGATTTAAGTTAAGTGATGTGTGTTTGAAAAAAGGGAGGTGTGAATAGAAGCTCCAAAAAAAAAAGGCTTTTAGATGAGCTCAGGTTACCTCAAACATAACAACACATGGACCGTGGAGCTTATGAATAATAATATATCATTTTAGTATATATATATATTCATGTATTTATTTAACTTTTATAGTAAATATATGAAACAACTAATGATCAGGGAAGGGGCTTGATAGTAGCAATAAAATATTTCGGAATATTAATTTTCGTGTGGTAACGTACAATGGTTGCTTTCCTATGCTATTCCATTCATACAAACTCTAGCCGGTCTGATTCATTGACCCCTCCCTGCCCCCGTCCATTTTTTTGTTGCTTTCTTTATTTAATTTTGGGGGCTTTTATTGAATTTCAACTTGCCACAACCCAAAGGAATTCATGGTAGCCATATCATTTTTTGATCTAGGAAATACTGAATAGGCTTGAGAGATGAGATAATTAAGGATAACCACCAAAAATACTAATCAAATCCATAATGATGTATTGCAAAATGCAACATTTTTGTTAGGGCGTGTTTGGTAGCCACCTATAATGTAATCATTTCATTTTAAATTCCCAAGGCATCTGTAGCCATAAGGTCATGGTTCAAAATGAACTCATTCAGATTTATACTGTTTTGTTAACTAAAATTAGAAATGAAGTAATCTTAAGTTTTTTTTTAATAAAGTGAAGTGATGATATATGTTTTCACACTTTGGTGATGAATGAAAACCAATCAACTAACAAATCAATATGAATCTAAATGAGTTCATTTCCCACCATCGCATTGTGGCATCAAATGCCTTGAGAATTTGAAATGAAATGACTTCATCACTAGTGGCTGTCAAACACGCCTTACTTTACCAACCTTCAAGAGAAACAAATACAATGGGTAGTACGATTGACAAAGAATAATTAATGCAAAACAACTAATTGGAAAACAATAGTCATGCTTATAATCCTCCAAGTTACTAACAAATGAACTATACCATTTGATCCATCTCTCAGCCAAAAAATTGTAGTAAAATGTATCATGGAGGATTTGACCATGAATCCATTGATCCTATAGGACTCAATACCACTTTATTTGGACATAGAACATATGATCAAGTGGAAAAAACCTAGGTGCAAATGAATTTCGTGCAAATGATGAAAACGGCGTTAGGGCTGGGACAAGTCAGTGCTGAAAAGTGATAAGCGCGCCCCCAAAAAGTGTAAATCACTTTTCGGTGCTGATGCGTCAGCTCCCTGATGCCGTTTGCATGAATTTCATTTGCACCTAATCAAAGCCCCTGATCAAGTCATGATTCAATGGGTGAAGTCCACTTTTTCTATTTGTATAGATTTGTAATCTTCAGAATGACTTTGACTGGAATTTAATAGACAAAATAGGAATATTTAGTGATTCATAATTGGGATTAGGTAAATATTTTATCTATGTCATAGACAAAAAAAATTTGAATAATGAAACATGAGTAGGAGTGTAAATATAAGAAACTTTTAATGGAATGGTGCATTATTGAATGGTTCGACAGTCCAAATCCCCCAACCAACCCGTGGAAATAAAAGGGGTGCCAACACTGCAAAAATTAAAAATTTAGGATGAATTCCATTATCTCTGAAAAAATGAGTTGGGGGTTATTCTTTCACCAAAGAGAAAAAAAGGAGGCAAATTGGAACTAAATTTATTTTGATTTAAAACGAGGGCTGACAGTATTCATATCTTGTGTAGGGCTAGACCCTATCTGTTTACCTAGGTTCTAAGGCTTGAAGCTTGAGCCCAAACTTGTCCTAATTCCAAATAACTCCGGCTCAGCTCACCCAAACTTTAGCCGAACAAGTCAGGTTTCAAGCTCGCCCAAGTTGCAAAAAGAAAAAGGAATTAGATTTCCACGGTTTAAGCTCTTGACTTCATGCTTCTTTGAAGGGGTCAGAATCATTGCAACATTATTTGCCATCAAAAGACAGTTGGCAACGCCATCCCAAAAGTTTATGGCTATTGCACCATGCACAAATCCACGCCATTGCATACACTAAAAATTAGGTGAGAACTAATCTTGTGAGAACTGTGAAAACGGCATCAGGGTACAGACACATCAGCACCAAAAAGTGATAAGTGTCCCCCAAAAAGTGCAAATCACTTTTTGGTACTGATGCGTCAGCCCCTCTGGTGCTGTTTTCACGGTTCTCACGAGGTTCGTTCTCACGTAATCCAAGCCCGTGCACAAGGCAAAAACAGAGAGAATGAATATGACCCAGGAGAATAAGGAGGAATTAAATATATAACTGCAATTATCCAATCAGCATTACCAATTTAATCAAGCAGACTCAACTGTGAATGCAGTAATAAAACTAATATGATTATTGATATATGCCGTGTTTTGTTGGCACCAGGCTAGAAACCATTTCATTTTGGTTTTCCTTGGTATCCGAGTGCATATGAAACCTAGAGAAAATGGATTCATCTTCATTCGTGACTGAAAATAAGAATGAATGAACGAAATGATTTCACTTTGTGAAATCCTAAGATTACCCTAATTCTAATTTTCATTAACAATTCAGTATTACTAAAGATGTCCAACCAAAAAAAGTATGACTCAAGATGAGTCCATTTTAAAGTTTCACCGTAAGCATCCAAATGCCAAAGGAATTTAAAATGAAAATATTATCTTTCAGGTGGCAACCAAACGCAGCCGTATTAACCAAGAAAATCAATAGGTAATTGCTTGTATTCTTCGTTGGAATATTACCCATGATTAACTCAAGCATGCCATCGTCACACACAAGATGCAATACTATAGTTTAAAGGTGCATTTCACTAGGCTTACCAGCACTATTGTTTGTATTTTTTTCTAGGACCGAAAAACTGCATTGTAGCAATAAGCATTGGCATCAATCTGCTATTCACTCAATGCCAAAGGGGCCAATTAAGCTCGTTTGTCCCATATGACATTAGTGGTTGTGGATTAAGTTGTATTCATTGGTTAGTCATGGCCAATGTGGTCCATGATATGACTTGTGGCTTGTACCATTTGCTATCTCTACTTGTATCTCAATTTGTTATGCCCCAAATTTCTGGAAACACAATGGATGCTATGACCCGACAAATCATTTCCCTTTGTCTTCCTATCAATATATAGTTTGGCAATGGAAGAAATTCACCCAAAATTTTTAATAAAATTTCGGCAGCATAACAATTGTAAAGTGCACAAAGAGGAATGAATTACAGGCACCTAATAACAAAAAAAGAGGAATGCATAGTGATTCCTAATAACATTCATATTTATCACTCCACTGTTCATCAAACAACAATCATCCAACCATTAAAATCCATCTATCTTTTACCTCCATAAAAAAAAAAAAATGCATAATATCAATTGTAGTTGGTTTTACCAAATCAAAAAGTCATAAAACTAAACTATAAAGGTTCCAAAAAAAAAACTCATAAGGTTCAGTACAAAGCTGCCTAATATGTATTCTATTCTCTATATCAGTAATCTGTAAATAAATTTTGTCAACCACTTGATAATTGGATCTTGTACTACATTAAAAATCTATTTCTTTTATCATATTCTCTGAGTAGGATTCTTTATGAGGTTTGTAAATTTTTGGGTTAACTTCATTAATTCATTAAGAAGAATTTAATTTTCACAATTAAGATTAAGGAAAAAACAACATAAGAATCTCCTTCAATATAATCATATTATTTAATAATATTATGACATAAACACATAAATAGAAATCAATATGCATCATCACCAAAATATCAAGTGATGGTTAAAACCATATACATCTCAATGCAGTTCATAAAACCTAAATATATGTAATCAAACCCGACACCCAAAGTGCAATGTAGAAGAATTTGTTGTGCTTTACAAATAAATATCAACATAGATGTTACTATGTGTCTAGTAGAAATCCATAATATAATATAACCCGAACTCTAATAATATATCATGTGCCATCGATAAGGCAATATAGAGAATAATCCAAATACATCTCATGCACCAGCATCACATAGAATCTGTATAATACCTTATTGCTCCTGAATCATGCTAAGCAATCTGTGCCTACTAGAATAGTTGCATGAATAGTTCAAGATTAATGAAATCTAGGGACCCCTTCATGCCTTTATACGAGATATCATGTTCCAATAGCTTGAACTCAACTAAGTGATCTCTATTAAGAGTAATGTGGGCGTCTGCAGAATCACAATGCATAGGGGTTCCATCTATGTTTCAATACATAGAGACAAGTTAGTAACATATATGTCTATTTGACTATCACCCCAATTGAATCTAACCAATGAACTGGTTCTAGATCTCTAATATCTAGGGGTTTCTTCTACACTTTAGTAAGATAACTCATAATACCGTGGTGCCTCAGCCTGTAAATATAAGGCCACAATAAAAAGTTATGAATATCAATGTCATATTGCCTCGGCCAATGAAAACCAAGCCTCACATCATATCATCTCATGTATTACCAATTACAATGAAAATCTTACATTGTTTTTTTTTTTTCGTTAAGTAAAATCTTACATTGTTAATAATAGTAAAACAATGCAATCTCCCTAGATGTATATGTGATGTAGAACAAAACTCACAAGAAGTTTTGTGAGTTACACACAAGAAAGAAAAAAAGCTCTAGTAGAAATCATGAG
>JAOXJP010147877.1:0-13185 GCA_025762735.1 Platanus orientalis | reverse complement strand
TTTTGAATTAACATGTTCAATTTTTCCCACCTTAAGGACACAATCAAACTCTTTTTTTTAATTCTTGCTAATTTTCTATTATGGTTGTTTATTCTTTAGCCCTTGTGGATCGACCCCAGTCTTACCGGGTTTTTAGTACTTTGCTACACCCTACACTTAGGAGTTATTCTTCTCTTTGAAGTGCATTATTCAGAATGTAGCAGCTACTCCATTGGGGATGTTTGTTCTCTACATGGATATGTCATAAATTATGTTAAATACATGTTTTTCATTGTTTATATTCATTGCTCACATGTCTACATTGCTCTCATACTCACATGCCTACATTATCCACATGTCTACGTTACATTGAATTAGACTTAGGTCACTCCATTAGTTAGTTAGGATAACATTTCATCTTCAAGACTTATGCAAAATTTTTATGATTAGGATAAGGAACATGCTCACTTTAGTATAGGACAGCTTGAATTAGTTAGTAGGACTAAATTCACCTTTGAACAACTTGTATGAATTCATCTCTATTATTTTTCACATTTTGCACAAAATGAGTCCGAGGAAATGACATTGCATCAATACATCACTCTCATTTTACTCTATCTAGGTCATGACCCACCAATGGACCGAAATTGGATCACCACATAGGATGGGAATAATGTTTGAGGAGTGGCTGCTATGTCAGCGCGGCTAGTTCGAGTTACCCAAACCAGTTATTATCCCATTATCCGATCTTTTTCAGGGAGGTGTTTAGACTGATATACTTTTTTTTTTAGAATCTTAAAGAAGTATGCATATATAGTCATTTTCAGGTTAGAGTTACTTAGGCTACACTCAATAGCTTAGAGGTCCAGCTTTAGGAATTGTTTGCCATATTTTAAATGTTTGCTTACATGATTGATTAAAAGATCCAAGAATTCATGTATAATTTTTAAAAACTAGTCTAAACTTACTTTTTAGATAAGTAAGACCGGATTTTACTTTTTTATCTAAGTTTGGGTATTTCTCACCCCTTTTGCTTAATATATGTAATGTGAAGGTGTAGATTTAATAGGCATTCCTCGAATGAAGTAAATACAAACAATTCCATAAATATTAAAAAAATAATTACATCCAAATCATTGAAAGTTAAATAACTAAAATACATAACCAAGTAAATAATATATGAAGCTATCCCTCAAAAAAAAAGAAAGAATCCCATCTATCCATGTCAGTCATCAGAGTCACTATCCACCTACTACAATCCCCTTCCTCCCCATATGTTTCTTCTTTCGGGAGTATGAGCAGCCTCCTCCAAAGCAGACGGTGTCATCACCACAAGACTGAGAAATACCTTCTCCCAAACTAGTCCCAAACAGATTCACATCTGCCTGTAGAGGAGCCACATCCACGATGTCAGTGGCCACCAAATTTGTGTACACCTCTAGCTCAACCTCGATAGACACAGAGGGCATCTTAGCATCTCTCTCATCACCACCTCCATCCCTAAGAATAGGGTTCTGCCTCAACAACTATAAAATAATTTAAAGACAATGTTAGAATCTTTAAAAAGGAATGCTTTTGGGAAAGAAAACTAGTTTTCATTTTTTTACCTTATCAATCTTCTTCTTGTGCCTTTCCTTCAAGGCTGAGACCTCTAGCAAAGGAGCTTGGTGCTTTTGCCCCACTAAAGAAAAGCACCTTGCTTGCTTGTGGAGGGCACTCAAGTACACCTCCCTAGAGACCTACAATAAGTACACAAAATTTGTCAAACATCTTAAATTCACAATTTTTTTAACAAAGAAATATCATTAAAACAAACTAAGTCATACCTAGGTCACAGTCTCTAAAGGCACCCACCTCTTGGAAAGCTCAACATCAGACAAAGGCTCCTGACTAACTTCTCCCTTGAGATCAGTCACAACCACCGCATCGAGTATCACTCCTACCAAATTAGGCTCAACTACAGGAGTCTTTCTCTTCCTTCCCCTTTTGGTAGGAGGTGCGGGTGCGTCTGTGGGCTGGGCATCGGCTGTTTGATAAAGTCAAACAAATCAAACCATCATCATATGTTTTAAAACAAAATAAAATATAACAAAAAGATTTACCAAAAAAAGTAAAATAAACTCACCTGGGGCTCGATGTAGCTGCCTAAAGGCCCACAAGACTAAGTGATCCACCCACTCACTGTAATCTCTGCCCTAACCAGGAAGACTGATGCATCAATGCCTATCTCTCCTCTACCAGCCTCACCCTCGGTATCAATGACCAAAGGGGTGAATGCGGAACCACAAAGTCCTCTACTCCTACCCCTACCTGATGCCAACACCTCTCCTTGAGATACATGGTGATCACGTCAATGGTTATTAATACGATCCAACGACAAGACCAGGTCCAAGCCAAGGTTTGGGTGAGAGTAGCGTCCCTCTCCAAGACACACCTAGTCCAGGGATGCACTTAACCTACACAAAGCATAATAGGATTTAGAACATGATTTACAAAAAATAAACAAATAATTGAATAAGAAAAATAGATTGTGTACTTACCTGAGTAGCCATTAGGAGGGCTAGGTCTCGTCAGAAGACAGAGATGAACTTGCAAACCTTATGGTGGGTGTTAGAAACCTTCCACCTTGCCACACAAGGAAAAGGAAACACCTCCTGATTCCTCAATATGAGAGCCAAGGGTAGAAAGTGCTCATAGCACCACACCCGCAAATAGGAAGAAGTCTAAAAGTTAAATGTCATATAAAAAAAGAAAATAAAAACATAGCAGAAATAAAAAAAGTGATGGTAAATTATACCTCTCAGAGAAAGTACAACCCCAAGAAGGCATGTGGGCCCTACCTGGCTAAAATCTCATTCATATTGGCATACATCCACCCGACGGTAGACCTTCCCCAACTATATGTACCGACCATGGCCAAATTCTCTAATGCCAGTAGTAGGTGAAAGTAGATTTGGTCGCTCTTCCCATAGAAGATGGAGTGGGTTAGCATGTAGATGCGGAAAGCATGGGTGGAGCTGTCAATATCAGTCGGAGAACTCTGATTAGTTGTCTACATATAGTTCTTCTTGAACCACAAGGTGAGGACACCCTAGGTGTCCTTGTAATACTCCACTAGTTGTGGGCCCAAGCAAGATGTCACCAACTCCACATTAGGATCGTTAGTAGAAGGTGGTGGTGTGCCATCCATCAAAAGACTGATCATCATGAAGAGGACGATTGGAGGCATGCCAATCTCCCCCATGGGTAGGTGGAATGTCTAAGTGATCAGCAACCATCTCTCAGCAAGTGCCATCATCAGAGCTTTGTTTGCTTTCAACGTGGGCAAACTTAGAAAGGGCTCGAAGTCTAGGTCCCGCACTTTATCGCAGAAACACATGCAAACATGTTAAATAATGTCCAAATTAAAAGGGAAGTCCAAATGAAACCAAAAGAAACAAAAAAAGTTCAAAAAATACAACTCTGGTCTCAGGCCCAACGCCTGAATTTTTTGCCTAACAATTGAATTTTTGCCTAACGCCTGAAATTTAGGCTAATGCCTAATTTTTAAAAGGCTAAAAATTTAGGCGTTACGCTTGTAATTTAGGGCTATTACTTTCAGGCATTGATAAAATCCATAAATTGTCAAAACCATTTCAAAAGCTTCCCAACTTATTCTGAAATATAAATTCATGAAAAATAAGTTCTTCAAAATCATTTTTACATTAAAAAATTCAAGAAAGTTTTACAAGTTTGTAAAAATCAAAAGAATTCATGGAATCTCAAAATCTCTAAAGAACTTGGAAAAAAAACTCATAGAAATAATGAAAAATTAACCAATAAATAAAAAAACTCACCTCATCCGCCACCAATATCTTCCATAATGTCGTCTCTTGTGCGGAAAGGAGCGGAAAATGTCAACTCGATCCACCTTGACTCAAGGTTAAGAGAATGTGATGTTCTTAAAATTTTAGAAAAGAAAAGAAGAATGAAGACTTCTTGGAATCTCTCCCTTGGCCTGTAATTGAGAAATGGAAAGTAACAACACAAATAGACAAAAAACACATTTGCGTGCCATTTAAAAGTTGTAGCTTCTCTCAATGCCTAATCGTGCCCTCAACGCCTAGATTTTAATTCAATTAAATTCAGGAGTTAAGCATTTTTTTCCTATAATTGTTCCAACACCTGATTGTACATTCAACACCTGAATTTTAATTGAATTAAAGTGAGGTGTTTAAGCAAAATTTAGGCGTTAGGCTTAGTTTCTACAAAATATTGTTGTCAACTATAAAATGACATTTTTGACCTTTTGTTCATGCTTATGCTTATAGACATGGATCACAGACATGTACACTTAGATCCATACTCCATAATCTCTACAAATTTTGCAAATGCCCTAATTTCCCCCTTCCCCCTAAAGAGCAAGAAATTTGGAAGAACCAAAGCCGGTTAGAAGCAACATTAACACTAGCACAAATCAATTTAGATTGGCCACTGTTAGAGGAAACCACTTCAGTTTGGGACCCTTCATCCATGGTTTTTCGTTTCGGAGAACAAGAACTCACACCCACTATCAAGGAGCTCGAATCCCTCTTAGACTAGGAGCATTGTCCTGGCATCAGTGTTGTGATCCCGACCCATAAGCCTAGCTTACTCAAGGACTTTCATGCATTGGGGATCTCCAAGTCTCCCTACCCAAAGAAGCTACTGGAGAATATGTACGCTGCCCTTTCAACGTCTTATTGGAAAGAAGTTGGAAGAAAGTTGGTGATTTTGGAGAGCCAACCAAGTTCAGAGCATTCACTTTGCTTATCCTAGGATAAATGTTATTATCACACAGCCGTCATCATATTAACAACGTCTTGCTCGACATCTTAGGTCAACATTTACAAAAGAAGACCCTTGAACCCATGATCATATCTGAGACTATTTCTAGTCTCTCATTGCACTTGACATCGTTGAGGTCGGTTATATGGCTATCCGACTTTCTTACAAGCCTGGCTATGAGAACATGTGGCTACCCTCTCATCTTTTCCGACTTATGTGTCTCATGATTTGACTCTAGTGCAGATACATGTCAATAATTGACCTTTGCCAGTCAAAGCCATGACATATGATTATCAGAATCTACCATCCAGTGTGCTCCCCGAACACATCACTTGGCGGGTCAAGTGGCCTAAAGCACGCTATCCACTTCTGGTAACCGAGGATCGCACATACATTTTCATTACATGGGTTTTCAGAGAACTCCCTATGTACTCATACATGTCCTTCGACAATTTTCCCTCAGACAAGATCTCTTCAATTTCCCTACGGCCTTCAGAGATATCTTTAAGTTAGACCGCCACACACCCACTTATGTATGGTCTCTCTTGTCCACCTTATGGTACATCTCACATACCAAAGTTGCTTGGCATTCACCGCTTGTATCCTCAAAAGTGCAAGCCATGACATCATCTTATGAGCATTGGCTTCTTCACAAACCTTCTATGTAACCTGACACCCCCGATGCACCCATTTCCTCGAACAAGAGGTCATGTAATTAATCATCATCTACATCACATATAGAGCCTTCTCTCACCCAGGTAGAGTATGAGCAAGCATTATTAGATTTAGCAAAATAGCGGGCATTATATGCCCAAACCAAGGTTTCCTTAGAAGCTGAGACATTTGTGTACATAGGCCAAAGTCTCACGTGATTACACTCAACATTGGAATGAGACCCAGTCTAAGCTCATTCTCTCCTTTAAAAGTGAGATCAATGACAATAGGACCTCCCATGAGGATTTGGGAATTGATATAAGGCATAGCAACAGCATGGCCTTCATATAGAATTAGTGGATAGTCATGGGTTCACAAGCTGAGAAAACATATCTTCTCCTTAGGCTATGAACCGGTGACACCTCCACCACTACCTTTAGTGGTGCCCGATCTTTAGATTACTTCTTATGCTTTCCTTTCCACTATATTGGGGCAAGTACCTCCTCCTTTTGTAATCACTTCTGATATGTATATATATGTACAAAGTTTTTGTTTCCAAAAATCTTGTTGTTAATGAAAGGACATGAATTCACCTGTATGACATATGCACTTGTTAAAACCATCTGGCTATTAAATATGTAAAAAATGAATCCTCCAAAATAATAACAATGGATCCCTTTCTTTCAAGCACAGTTAAACACATTACAATAGCACCCGTAGAGATTCGATTACAGAAGAAGAAGGTGCAACTTAGTGAAGCCATGGCCGACAAATCAACACCCCCGCCTACAGCAAGCACCATAACTCTTACCCTTCTAGAGGTATCCTTAGGAAACCCACCTCCCAATAGGACAGGTCTTGAAGACATCCTCTTAAATAGTTATAAGTCCAAAGTAGAGTAATTAATGGGGGACTTCATGTCTAGGCATGGTTAGACAACCACCCCTATACATGGTTCATCCTTTTCACCACCCCAAACTTCTCTACCATCCCATAGCCAACCCAATACCAATGAGTAGCCTTGAATCCCTACACTCACTGAATTCAAGAAATTGATGTTTGAGTATCTATAGTCTCTAAGCCACCATCTTTAGGTACTATCTAGTAGACTCCGCCTTTCGACTAGTCCTACACACAGGGTCCCATCTATGTCATAGCCCCATTTCAAACTACCACACATATGTAGCCAGAACACTACTCCTTTTTTTTTACTTATAGGAACAATATGGGCCATCAGTATCAAGTAGGAAAGGGAAGGAGGTTGCTACCCCTCCCAAGGATGATGAAACCAGTTCAATGTTGGTTAAGCTCACAACAAAAGTGGAGTTGATGAAAAAGGGGGTTAGTTCCTCATCTCTATGGACTTCGAGAAACTCTGTATCCACCTTGGGGGTGTATTACCACAAAAATTTTAAATGCCAAATGTTGAAAAATAGAATGGTACCGCCTGCCCTAGGATGCACCTACGCATGTACTTCAATGCTATGTTCCAATGTGGACATAATGAGCGTATCTTAGTGAAAATGTTTGGCCACAGTTTAGAGAAGAATGTTGGGAAATGGCTAGCAAGTTAGGACAAAAGCAATATTAGCACATGAAGAGCTCTGACATGGTCATTCCTCAACCACTATAGGTTTAACCTTGAGATGCTGCCAACCAGGGAAGAGGTAGAAGGAATGAAACCCATCACGGGAGAGAATATCAAGGACTTTGCTTATAGGTGGAGACTAAGAACCTCCAACCTGAAACACCCTCTGTCCAAGGAGGACATGATATCTACCTTTCTAAGAATGTTGGGTCCCACCTACCAGCTAATGCTCCTGACTACCACACAGAGCAACTTCGCCGAAGTCATTGACAAAGTTGCAAAGGTAAAGTTGGCCATTAGAGCAGGTCTAGTATAGGATGCACCTCCTACCCCCATCAATTCCACCAAATCCATGCTAAAGAAGGCAGTTGTCAGTAGACCAGAGGCTAAATTAGTTCAAGCTATTGAGTCCCTTGGCCTAGTTAGAACATTGGTCATGTTCTACCTTAGCCGCAGCCAACTCAAAGCTACCCTGCAGCTATGAACATTATTCCTCCTCAAACACAACATTTGTACCAACGAAGATACCTGGGTGCACCTGGAGAAGAAAATAAAAAGAGAAAGTTCACCCTGTTGCCATATTCCTACAAGTACATAATGGAGTACCTCATCAAAAAGAGGTTGCTACAGTTGATTGATCCGAGACCTCCACCTTACCCTCTGCCCTGTCGCTACAATCTAGTGGAACATAGTGAATACCACCAGTCCCTGGGCCACACCATTGATAAGTGCTTTCATCTAAGACATGACATATAAGACCTGATTGGGGAAGGTAAGGTATCATTTAACCCCACACCCACAAATCCTCCACAAAATTCAAACATCGTCTAGAATCCGGTCCTTGACCACCAACCACCTAAATGTGTCAATATGATCAGTCTCACCAGCACCTAGTTTAACCCCTCTAGCTTCATCACCAAGATTTTAGAACCAAAAAGATCATTTTCTTACTTGACACTAACCAAGTGTCCACCCTAAATGGACACTCCCCTTTGCACATATATGGGATATGGCTCTAGATAGCCCAATAACAGTTCTTCCTCCGGACACAAATATATACGATGAAGGTTCAACAACCTATGACCCATTTTTATCCCCTCATATCATCCCACCACCATCACTATATGCACAACTCACCAACCTTTAATCCCTTTACCAAGTCATTAACATTCCCCCACCCACTAGAATACAATATTTATTGAATTGAGTCCAATTAAGTTATCTAGTCGGGGAAGTAGCAGATCCTAAACTAACAAAGGATGAGTTAGAGGAACTCACAGCCTTCATCACTAGGTCAAGTAAAGTTTTTAAACTGGTCACGTATCTGCATCTAGAAGGGAAAGGGAAAGAGAAAGTGACAGAAGAGGAAGTTGAGATAGAGATAGAGAAGAAGACTAGAGAGGAAGAAGAAAAGAGAGAGAATGAGATTTTCGAAGTAGATATTCAAAAGTCTCACCTGTTCTTGATCAAGTAGTTGTACAAGATGCCAGCACAACTTTCAAGTTTAGCCTATTGTTGACATCCGAGCAACACAGAGAGATTTTGGCATATTCAGAAATTCCTTTATGGACACCTCGATCACACTTAACAGGCTTGAGAACATGGTGGCTAGAGTATCAATGCCACGAGCCATGACATTTTCAGAGGATGAGATTCTCGAGGATGACACCGTGCACAACTGAGCTATCTACATCATAGCCCAACATTCTGACATGTGTATCCCTTTAAATTTGGTGGACAATGGGTCTGCCCTGAACATTTGTATAAAGGATACCTTGGACACTTTGGGAGTTCCCTCAAAAGCATACATTCCCTTAGTGATCAAAGGGAGAATGTTCCAAGTTTAGTTCTAAGTGCTAAGCATACCATCCTCCTTTATGATGTTATTGGGAAAACCATGGATTCATCAAGCAGGCACAGTCCCATCCACTCTCCACTAAAATGTGAAGTTCATTATTGATGATGAAGTTATCACAGTACCAGCTGACACAGATGTGATCATAATGACAGGGCAGAAGATATTGGGGGTTTGAAACTTGCAAGCTCCAAATAATTTCACCTCATATCAATTTAAGGTTGTACATACAGAAAGAGAAGCGGTAGATCTGAAGAGGAAGGCTGAGATACTTCCACCAAAGTTCCACATGATGGCTAAGATGAGGTTTAACCCGGACAAGGGCTTAGGAAAATTTTCTTAGGGTAGGAAGAACCCCTTCAAAGCCATTAGAGTGTCATACAATGTATGCCTAGGGTTTAAACCTCTGATAAAACACCAATTTAAGAAAAATAAGAAGAAGAAAGTCAATCACAAGGCCACATACATTTTGCATCCAGTTATGATCTACCTAAGACATGCATCACTTTGCCAACTAAACCACAAACTCCATCACTCCTATCAGTATCACCTAAACTCAGCATGGAATGTGCATAAATAGAACCAATTGTTATCTCCCCTCCAAACATTAGTCATCACTCTACTTATCATCTCGAGGTTACTCCTCATACCCCTATGTTCAGCTTTAAGCTGTCTATCCTTAAGATTAGGGAAAGTTTAACCCCCAACACCTCAGAACATAAGGAGGACAACATAGCTCCCCTAAGTCTACTCTCTCTCCCTGCAGATGTCATGGAAGCACTGCAATCAATTATTGTGAGTGGAGAGCTAGACCTAGATGAGCTTAACCCTGACCAAGTCAACATGCCAGAAACATGGGTACCCGTAGATGCCAGAGAGTAGATTAGACAAACCAACTCAGCCACAATAGAGGACCAGGTGATTGATTGATTGATTAAGGAAAGAAGCCTAGAAGAGCCAACTTATTCCACTATTGTTTCATATTTTCAAAAGTTTTTAGTCTTTTCTTTTCACCACTTTGTAATAAGAACTATGTAGACTTGATCCCTACTGACTCATTTTCCAAAACATTTGACCAATGCAATTGTAAAGGGGTATGTAGGAAACCTGAGACAACTTCAGCTCTAGTCACTTTTGAAAAAAAAAAAAACCTTTTTCTTTTTGTTTCTTTGCCCTTGTAGTCAAAGAACTACGTGCGGCTTGATCATGACAGACCAATGTTTTCAAAAGCACTTATGCTTAAAAGTCAAGTATGTAGGCAACCTGAGAAGTAACTTTAGGCTTAGTTGCTTTTCAAAAAAATATAAATTTAGTCCACCCCCAAGACTATAACTACGCACGACTTGATCTCGATTGAACAAACTTTACTAAGTTTGTGATTAGTGCAAACATTGGGTCTATATGCAACTTGGAACATGATTCCAAGTCCAGTTGCTCATCGGGTATTAAATGTCTTTTTCATATAAATTCATACTAAAAACTTTTCTTTTCAAAAATAGGAACAAGACGAATGGAATGATGAGGAAATAATGCCGAAAGAGGTGATTGACGCCTTTGAATGCCAAGAAAACTTAAATCTTCCGTTAGTAGATGACCTCTAAGAGATCAATCTTGGGTCAAAAACCATGCCCAAAGTCATAAAAATTGGAACCCCCAGCACCTCAGATCTAGGACATGCCCTATTACACTTACTTTGAGAATATATAGACATCTTTGCATGGACCTATGTAAACATACCCAATATGGACATAGACATTGTCACCCACAAGCTTCCCACTAGCCCAGATATTCATCCCATCAAACAAAAGCCCAAGCGTCTATGACCATAATGGTCCCTATCCCTTAAAGAAGAAATACAAAAACAACTAGATGCTGGTTTTCTTTTATCTGTCCAATATCCCTAATGGTTAGCCAACATCATCCCTATACCCAAGAAGGATGGCAAGGTCCAAATGTGCATCATTATCTACCCTCTTCTATGACATGATCAACAAAGAGATGGAAGTTTATGTTAACGATATGATTGTTATGTCCCGTCATAGAGAAGATCATCTGAAATAATTATAAAATTTGTTTGTCTGATTGAGGAAATACAGACTAAAGCTAAACCTAAACAAGTGCATTTTTGGAACCTCCCACGAAAAGTTGTTGGGATTCATCATCAGCGAAAGAGGCATAGAAGTTAATCCATCCAAAGCTAAAGCAATCATTAGAATGCCTACACCTCGCACAAAGAAGGATATACGTAGTTTCTTGGGCCATATTCAATACATCGGTCATTTCATTACTCAACTCACTCCTATTTGTGAGCTTTTATTTAAACTACTGAGGAATAACGTTCCAACCCAATGGAACAATGACTACCAGGTTGCCTTTGACAAGATCAAGAAATATCTATTAAGCTCGCCTGTATTGATTTCTCTGGAGCTAGACCGCCCGCTGATTTTGTGTCTAACTGTAAATGACAACTTTATGGGATGTGTACTAGGACAGCATGACAATATGGGGAAGAAAGAACATGTCATCTATTATCTGAGAAAGCATTTCATTGACTATGAAACTAGATGCAAGCCTCTCAAGAAGAGCTGTCTCGCTATAGTCTATGTCACCAAGAGACTTCAACATAACTTCCTTCCATACAAAGTATTTTTTATTTCTTGAATAAATCTTATCAAGTATCTGTTCGAGAAACCCGTAACCACAGGAAGGATGGTCCGATGGCTCATGATGCTATCCGAATTCGACATCACCTATGTCTCACAAAAAGCCATCAAGGGACAAGCTATAGTCGGCTTCTTAGCAGATGGACTAGCAGGTGAACCCTCATCCTTAAAGTTTGACTTCCCAAATGAGCACATACTTTGTGTTGAAGTTGAATCAAACAAGATTATCAGATAAAAGATGTGCTTCGATAGAGTCTTCAATCAGCTAGGCTATAAAATTGGAGTCGTACTTATCTCCCCTACATGCGCCCTCATTCCAATTATCATAAGATTACACTTTCTATACACCAACAATATAGGTGAATATGAAGCTTGCATCATTGGTTTGAAAGAAGCTATTAACCTTGGTATTGATGAGCTATAAGTCTCTAGAGACTTAGCACTTACTATCTTTCAAGCAACTAGAGATTGGTTCATTTGAGAGGAGAAGTTCTTGGACTATCATGAATATTTACAAATCCTTTCCAAGAACTTTGAATACCTAACTTTCAACTACATTGGCAAAAGGAGGAATAGCTCTGCGGATGCTTTGGCCACGCTAGCTTTAATGATTGACATCCTTCATAGGGCAAAAATGACACCGATTGAGATTGAGTAGAGAAATGAGCTTGCCTATTGTCTTCAGATAATAACTACTGATTTGAACAGGGAACCATGATTCCTTGACATAAAGAAATATCTTGAAGATCAGAATTTCCCTCAAAGGCTTCCAAGAATGATCAACGTGCTTTGCGGAGATTAGCTGCTAAAATTTGTGCTATATGGTAGGACCCTATCATAGCACCAGCTTCCGAATTACATAACCTGACTACTCCTTGGCATTCTCCATGTGGGGAATTGATGTAGTAGGACCAATGCCTCGGAAGGCTGCCAACGGACTTATATATCATTATGGATATTGACTATTTCACCAAATTGGTCAAAGCCATGTCTCTATCAGTAGTCACAATGAAGAATACAACCAAATTCATACAGAGAGACATCATCCCAATATGGTGTTCCCAGCAAAATCAACACTAACAATGTAACCATTTTGTGGGAAAGGATCTCGAACTACTCTGCAAAAAGTTCAAGATTCACCATCATTGATCTTCTCTATACAGACCACAGATGAACAAAGTAGTAGAAGCAGCCAACTAGAACCTCAAGAAGATCTTATAGAAAATGACTACTAATCACTCCAATTGGCATGAAATGTTTCCCTATGCACTTATGGCCTACGAGACTTCAATCCGCACTTCAACAAGAGCAATGCCATATTCATTGGTCTATGGCATGGAGGTAGTCTTGCCAATCGGAGTTGAAATTCCAAGTCTCTGAGTCTTAGCCAAGGCATAGATTCCATAGTCACATTGGGCACAAGTTCGGAGTGATCAGCTGAATCTTTTTGATGAAAAGGGACTATAGGCAATGACCAATGGGCAAGCCTATCAAAGGCACATGGCAACAGCTTTCAATAAAAAGGGTTAAGCCCAGAGATGTCGAGGAAGGAGATTTAGTTCTAAAAAATGTCCTTCCACATGAATAGGTACCATAGGGGCAACCTCGACCAAATAATGAAGGACCTTTCATCATCAATG
>JAOXJP010147866.1:0-13185 GCA_025762735.1 Platanus orientalis | reverse complement strand
TAAAATAAAAGTGAATAAATCAATTGCCCAGTTATCCTAATATTAATAACAATGTTCATCATAATGTACATGATGTGCGACCAAAGTTTCTTGCAAGTCAAAAAATAATGAAAAAGATTTCTCAATTGCTGATAACATGCATGAGGTAAACATAGTAAACTCCATAAATTCAAAATGCCGTAGCATTTGTACAGCTAAACCATACCAGTAAAAAACCACACAGCGAGAAGGTCAACAAACCAAAGAATTCTTCTATTGTTTGGACTGGTGGATGTGGTGAAGTAGTTTGCCCTTCTGCAAAGCACTAGAAACTAGATTTTATTTATTTAAGCCATCAATCCAACATCCATGAAGTTGCTCCATGAAACTTCACAAACAAATCCAGGACACACCATAATTTAAAAGAAATGGCACTAGACCTGAATCGGAATCAAAAGCTATAGTCATTTTAAGTTCAAATTCTTGTGATTGATTGTATTCTTTGGTCATTTCTTTTTTTTTCTTTTTTTTTTTAATTCTAAACTTAACTAAAGTGATTGTGAGGATTTTCTAAGTCAAGGGGTTAGGTCTCACTACACCATCCCTTGGTCTTGACCTTAATATAATAATATTTTACCTTTAACTTACCTGTGAATGCAAATGGGCTCTACTGAGTCTGGAGACATTTTTCTAATGCTTGCTCTTAAATTGCATGTCTCTCGAGTCCTCAATCTTTGTTAGGGTCTTGTGATGTACTTTTTGAAATTTGCCCCAGACTATGACTTACAAGTCATACAAGACTCGAACTCACATGACTTACATGACCCAAACTTACATGTCTTAAATATAAAACTTTACGGTATATAACCCCTTTTTGTCATGGAATTGACAACTACAATATTTAACCTAACACAACCAAGCTCCTTTGATCCATGTCAATCGTGACCTCCTTGTTCATTGTCGATTGTATCTCTAGAAGATGACCAAGGCACTTGAATTGAATCTTCTATATTATTCAATTTGTCCTTTATCGACGATTCTTGTAGAAGCCATTTCTTCAATAGATCCCACATTGCAAATCCAGATCTATTAGGGGTGGGCATGGGTCGGGCTTAGGCTGGGCAATGGTAGGTCCAGGCTGGCCTTATAATTATAGTTCTGGCTCAGGACAGGGCTTGGCCTGAATTTATTAATAAACTTAGGCCCAAGACCAGCCCTAATTGATTTATTGGGCCTCAGGCCAGCCCATAAATTTCAAAAAGTTTTAATGTTGAGATTTAGGTTAGAACTCTAGACTTATAATGTAATAACTAATGCTTTAACAAATTAAGCTATAAGATTTTACCAGTTTTTAAAACCTTAGAAAACTTTGTATTTAAATTCTAAGGATTGTTTACTATAAAAAAATCATTGATTTCAATAGTACTTGAACCTAAGACCTTTTGTAAAAAGAAAACCTTTTTTATCAACTAAGCTATGTAATATTGATGATTTTAGAATACTTAATATATTATAAATAATACAAATATATATATATATATATATATATATATAAGTTTGGGTCTCAGGCTGGGCAGAGATGAGCCCAAGCCCGGCCCTACATAAAAGTTTGGGACATTGTCAGGCCGGGCTCGGGCTAGCCCGGTCCATGCCCACCACTATGATCTATCCAACCATCCGGCATGGCTCCCGCCAATTACGCCCCCTTCATTGAGTTTCTCCCAGATTTAGTTGGAGCAGTATGAGTCGCTCCCATCAACGCTTCCTCCATTGCCAAATCAGGTCTAGATCTGATCGTATCTGTACACTCGACAACTTCCCTATAGGCAGCCCTTCGTTTGTTAGATATCGCCCCTCCCCTAAAGAGCTTGTGGTATTTTCAAAGTTCAGTGTTTTATTAACTTTTTTATCCAAAAAATAAGCAAATTTCGGATCTAATATGTTAATTCACAAATTAGGATTTGGACCTCTCTGTCTCTCTCTTTGTATGAGTAATTAGCTAAGATTTCTTGTAATTATTAGAAATTATATCTGAAGAATAAATACAGTTTCAACCTGTCAATGTTTTAATTTTTATTAAAATAATATTAATGTAGTAATATCAAAATAATAGCATTATATGGCCGGGCTGATACATTGAAGTTCATGCTTTTGTGCAATACGAAATAAAATGTGTTTTCTTTTATAATTTTCTAGCTTATTTTCTCAAAAAAAAAAAATCACATTACTAGAATTTTGATAGAAGTACTAGTACTAAGGAGGACAACTTGGGTTTGGCTAACCCGAACCTAACCTGACCCAACTGATCTTGGGCTGGGTTGGGTTTTTTTTTTTTTTTTAAGTAAAGTCACTTTCACTTGGCTAAGAATTTGGGGATCAGTTTACGAACGCTTCCCTTAACAAACGCTCATCACTGCTCCTTGTCAGGAGTGGACACATCAGCATTGAAAAGTGATTTTCACTTTTTCAGGGGTACATATTCACTTTTTGGCGCTGATGTGCCCACCGCCTGACAAAAAGCAGTGGTTAGCATTCGTTAAGGTGAGCATTTTGTAGCCATTCACAAGAATTTGGAACCCCAACTGGCCCAACATGAGCTTAGGTTGGGCTTAGGCTTAGGGTTCTACCAACCTGACCCAGCCCAAACCAAACCCAACTTGTATATTTTCGTATTCAAATTGTAATATGCCATTATTGTTTTTTTTTTTTTTTTATTAAGGATTTTTTTATTTTTTTGTTAACCGAGGTATCCAGGCCTCGTTAAGCACTAGAATGAATCCTCAGAGCACGTGAACTCCTTGCATCTCCCATGCACCAGGTCATTATTGTTTAATTTTTATCTGCATTAGACTTGTATTAGGACAATTTAAGACAAATACAGATTCAGTGGATCCACTTCAATTAAATATCCGGTCTCACTCCATACGTGATGGTTATAGACTATTACATATACTATGATTTTTTAGTAAATGAGTTTGTGTAAAAATAAATGGATATGAATAAGGATCTTGTTTTGAAATATCCATCGAATCTATCTATATACACTAAAGCAAAGGTAGTATGACACGTTGGCAGGAAAAATGTGAATTACACTTTTTGATGGATGATTTTCACTTTTTCCCACCAACGTGTTGGGCCACCAGTTAGACAAGACTTTAATTGGTCATAAGGCAGCAGGAGAGGATCCTTTTTGCTCATTCACATTTCCTCTATCCCTATTTCTTCTCACTCACATCTCTCTCTTAAAAACTACCACGTTTCCTACTTCTAACTCTATTTTCTCTTTTAAAATCATAATAAACAATGGCACAAGTGAATGTTAAAAATAAATATAAAGAAAAAAGTAGAAAGAGAAAAAATAGGATTTTAAAAGGCCAAAATCAAGATGGAAACGTGTTTAAGTATTTTATTCAAGTTAGGAGAGACAATATTTTCCACAATCATTTTCCTCTCCTCTGTATTTTATTTTTATATAATTTTAACCCTCATTGGTCATTCACCCGTGTAAACACCGGGCATTAACTAGTATTTAAATGATTATAGATGACCTATTAATCTAATGGACCGTCTACAAATCTAAGTAGATTTTTTCTGCGTTCGGTCCATTTACATTCCTAATTTTAAACCCATAAAAAATCTAATCACTAATTGAGCCAAGACTAAGTGTAGAAATCGATGCTTCTTTGAATGATGATGTTAGGTGTGAATTCTTGAATGATATCGTATTTACAGGTGTCTTGAATGTCTTAAATGATGATGCTAATGGTACAGGTCATGAATGACAATAGTAGGTGTGATCGATATTTGGTTGAGAGGCGTTTCTGAATGCTTTGGTTATAAATGTTTGATGATATTACAGGTGTAAATGCATCTTTACCTTTGATTGTCTAGGTGTGGCAGCTTAAATGCATCTTGAATTCTATTATCTGGTTTTTATTAACTTTTATTTTGCTAAATGAGAGTTTTGGGGCATATCAATTGATATTATAATTTTGGATCATTAGTTGTAACTTGTTAAGTAATAGTTGGGATAAGGCTGTTTGTTGTTGTTGTTGTTGTTGTTGTTGTAGTTGTAACTTGTTAAGTCTTCTCTTTGCTTTGGTTAAAGATCCAAGGCCTTGGTAACCTCCTAATCTCGGGATGTATTCATTGTAATATTATATGTTCTAGTAAATGCTCTATACGGAATCAAGAAGTTTATGAAGTTGTACGAATAATTGAAAGACTGAATCATGCCTTTACCCAAAAAAACAAATCAAACTATTAAAGTGTTTTTTACAAATTTTATATAGGCTTCATACGACTTAACTGGCAGGCTGAGGTTAATTTTTATGTCCTTAGATTCAAAACAGATTAAGAAAAAGTGTCTGGCGACCCCATTGCATCAGGTGTTGTGTGGGGTGGAAAAACCCATTACTTTGCATCTAGTGTTAGGCATTTTTTTGTTTTTTTTCATCAAATGTGGTACAGTACTTGGCACTAGAGAATTACCAAGCATTTTTCACCAGCCTTCTCTGTTACAAGGTAAGCCTTGGGAAAAGGAGGGAAAAGTAAGACCACCTTGAAAAAAAGATAAAATGGAAAAAAAGAAAAATTATTGTTCATTTCCTTCCCATTCCTACCCCTCTTATTCCCATCGTTTTGGTAAGAAAAGGTGAATGAATAAATATATAAAGAAATGGGAAAACATAGGAAAAATACAGAACCTAGGTGGTTTTACCAAGTTTCCCATCTGGTATATGCATCGGCCAGCATGAAAGAGGGGTTTCTCGGGAAATAAGTACAATTATCATCTTTTTCCCATGGTTTACTTGTAACAGGCAAATTTGTGTTGCCTCATATCTGGGAAGATCAATCAGATTGGGATTCACCTTAGTTTGACCCAAGTACCCAACTCACCCAATTCGCAACAATACTTGAGAAAAATCCCTTTTTGTTTAATTGAACAAGATATCTCCCATAATACTAAATCATTTGTTCTATCTTTTTATTTATTTTTATTTTTTCTAAAAGAAAATTACTTTAAAAAACTAATGGGGATCAATCATCCTAAAAGATTGATAGGGAAAGATACCAAGTCCCCAAAGAAACTAACCCGGGTATAAACTGACCCCAACAAAGTCGCATAACCCTGACCCTAAAAAAACTAACCTAAGGAGTCCCCAAAGAAACTAACCCGGAGAGTCTTCACAATCCTACGACCAAGAAAGCCCAACGATAACAACCCAAGCCCAGTGATAACAACCCAATGAATATTGGGGCTACCAAATAAAGGCTCTACTACTCAATGACTTCTCAACACTGGGATTATAAAGGAAGCATTGGGTCACTCATCCCTTTCCCTGGTACCTGACACTTCGAAACCCTCGAGATCAGCCCCGGGGCATGGCCCAAACCTCCCGATACCAAAAAGGGGGTTGTAACCACGACAGTTGTTTAATCTCCAAAAGACCCTGCCAGGCAAGAATGGTAGAGACCCAACTTTCCATATTTAGAAATAAGAACAATCCAAAAGCCATTACCATGAGAGAATATCCTCTACAATTGGCCTGACATCTTGAGAAAATGACAGAAAAAAATAGGAGCAGGGGGAAAAGATAAGTTATACCTCATTTGATACGCCACTACTCAAGCCTATAAGTATGGACATTGATTCACTCACTAGGTATGAGAAACGAGAAACTCTAATTTGAGTTGAGCATTTTACTATCCCAACCATTTGACTTAACCATCGAAGAGCTGGAGGCTGGCACCCCGCCGGTGTCTAGTTCCTTGACTCCCCATTTGTGTTGTGCAGGGTATATTCCACCAAAGACCTAGGCCTACTGCACGACCATCTGACCGGTGTTAAGGCACCCTTAATTCTGAACACCATTAGTTGGCATTGTCTGTGGGAAACTCCTTCCCTGAGAACTGAAGGTCTACATGGTCGAAACCAGCTCGATGGTAGCTCAGCACGACCCTAGCGCTAGAGTTGATAGGAAGGAAACTTCCATCTTCGATGGAGAACATTAAGAAGAACCCCAAGTAGCCATCCTTGAAAAATGGGTTTAGGGTTTAATAGCGAACATACAACTGCTCATGGAGCAGAACCGAAAAATCATACAAGAGCTGAGAAGTTAAAGGGGTGAGCCAGGTAGGCAGGAAACAGGACATCGGGGACCTCCCGTCCCTCTCGATGGGAGCCATGACTGCGGCTAAGGACAAGAGGATGATGAAGGAGCACCCACCACCTTGGTTTAGGAGACGAGCCATATTTTCCAACATAAGGAGAGGGTTCATACCCTTAACCTTTGGGAGGAGGAGATAGAGGACATGAGAAGGGAGATGGTGATCATGAAGGAGGCTATCAAAGGGAAAACTCCTACCACCATCGACGAGCTTATCCAAAGGACATATCATCTATTCACTCTGGAGGTAATGGCTCAACCCCTATCCGATAAGTTTTAACTACCCTAGATGGAGATGTTCTAAGGCACTCGGGACCCCCTCGATCATCTGGAAGCCTATAAAATGCACATGAACCTCCAGGCATCCCCCAATGAGATTATGTGTTAGGATTATCCCACCACCACCAAGGGGTCTGCCCAAGTTTGGTTCAGTCGATAGAAACTTGGGAGCATCTCAAACTTTGATAGTTCATCGGCTATTTCATAGGTGGCCAGAGACACCGGAAACCCGCCACTTACCTACTAAACATCAAGCAAAACAAGGACGAGTCCCTCCGATTATGTCTTAATTCAACAATGAGATGTTACAAGTGGATGACACCGAGAAAAAAGTGATCATGGTCGCTCTCATGGTGGGGTTGTTGACCTCCAAGTTCCTCTGCTCGCCCTCGAAAAATCCTCTATTATGCATGGCCAACCTTATGCTGAAGGCATAACAGCACATGAACATTGAGGATACTCTTAACGCCCCGCGAGAGTGGGAGACTAGGAGTGGCTCTCAATTGGACAAAAGGAAAAGGGAGCAACAAGCTACCCGGGAATAAAGGGGTCCTTGGGTTAAGGGGGAAACAATAACAGCGGGGCTAGGCCCCAGGTCAATCTTCCCCTGAGTAAATTTCAGAACTACACTCCCCTCAATGTACCAATAAAGCAGGTGTTCTTGCATCTCAAGGACAACCCGAATATCAAATGACCCAAAAGAATTCGAGCCCCACCTGATCGAAGAAATCGCGACAAGTACTACTACTTTCATCAGGACCATGCCCACGATACCAACAACTGCTTTGATTTAAAGGAACAGATAGAAGCTCTCATCCAATAGGGGCAACTACAAAGGTTCATGGCAGGAAGGCCCCCAATTAGATGAGAAGACACCCACTGAGACCCTCCTACTCAGAGGAAAGAAGATGTGAAGGGCCGATATACGAAATCAGGGTGATCGCCAGAGGACTTGTTGAGGATGGAGAATCCAGTTCAGTAAGGAAGTCCCACATAAAGAAAATACGAGCCGAGATGAACCTTCAAATGATGGTTGCAAAGAGGCCGACCAAACAGTACAAAACAGAGCATCCCCCCATCGCCTTCTCTAGAGGACACCCGATGAGTAAGTCATCCATATGATAATGCGTTAGTGGTGATGTTGGTCATCTTAAACTACATCACACACAGTGCCCTCATTGGCAATGGGAGTTCAACAGATATCCTCTATCTCTCAGCCTTCGACCAGATGGGTACTGGACGAGACAAACTCAAGTTGGCCCAATCACCCTTTGTTGGTTTTACAGGCGACAGGCTACTTTCCCTCGAGACCATCGGCTTACCAATCACCACCGGGATGAGTGACTAGCAGATCACCATGGTAATTGATTTTTTAGTAATTGATTGTCCCTCAACCTACAACGTCATTCTCAGAAGGTTAATGCTAAATCAGATGAAAGCGGTCACCTCAACCTACCACCTTTTCATGTGTTTCCCTACTGACAGAGGGGTCGTGGAAGTTAGGGGGACCAAGTGGCAACCCGAGAATGTTACGTGGCCTTACTTAAGGGATAATCAACCCCAAAGAAGGCCATGTCAATTGATAGTCTAGAGGTTTAAGACGAAATGACCCAAATAGTGGTAGACCCAAGGGAACTCGATAGTATTACCCTCGACTCAAAGAATCTAGCCTGTATAACCCGGGTGGGATCAGATCTGTCGAGGACTTTAAGAGGCGATTGCAAAGTTTCCTCATCGAAAATCGGGATGTGATCGCTTGGGCGCATGAGAACATACCAGGGATAAACCCTAGGCTAGTGGTACATCAGCTCAATGTAAACCTGGCCTCGAGGCTTGTCAAATAGAAGAAGAGAAACTTTACCCCATAAAAAAACTAGGTCGTTGTAAAGGAAGTGGAGAAGATGCTCAAAGCCCAATTTCATAAGGTAGGTCCACAACCTCGAGTGGTTAGCAAATGTAGTCATGGTATGAAATCCTAACGGAAAGTGGCGAATGTGTTTCAACTTCACCAACCTTAATAAAGCATGCCCTAAAGACAATTTTCCCCTCCCGATGATCAACAACCTTGTAGATTCAACAGCCCACCACCAAACTCTCATCTTCATGGACACATTCTTGGGATATGATCAGAGAAGGATGCATGAGCACGACTAAGAGAGAACAGCCTTCATCACCAACCAAGGACTTTACGGTTGCAAGGTTATTCCCTTTGGTCTAAAGAACGCGGGGAAACCTACTAGAGGCTCGTCAACGAGATGTTTAAGAACCAAATCAAGAGGAGCGTCGAAGTGTATGTGAATGACATGCTAGTGAAGAGTCTCCTAGCCGAACAACATTTGTCAGACCTAGAAGAGAGACATTCCAAACATTGAGAAGTATAAAATAAAGCTCAACCAGAGCAAATGTGCATTTGGTGTATCCGCTGGAAAATTTCTTTGGGTTCATGGTCTCCCAGAGAGGTATAGAGGAAAATCCCAATAACGTTAAGGCCATAATTGACATGCAACCACCCAAGAACACCAAGGAAGTGTAACAGTTGGCAGGGAGGGTCACGGCATTAAGCAGGTTCATATCTCGAGTTACAGACAAGTGTTTTTCCTTCTTCCATCTACTGAAAAAGGCATTTTACTAAGACAAAGAGTGCGATAAGGCTTTCCAAGATAGATTAATGTCCAACTCGGTTGCTTGCCACTAATCAATCAGCTAAAGCAGGACAAGGTGCTCTATGTATACCTGTCAGTGTCAGGAATGACGGTCAGCTCAGTGTTTACAAGAGAAGAAGGTGGGGTGTAAATGTCAGTATACTACACCAGTCAAGCCTTCAGGGAAGCTGAGAAGAGGTACCCAAAGGCCAATAAAATGGCATTTACCCTGGTTGTCACGGCCAGGCAATTGAGACCCTACTTCTAGGCACACACCATTCAGGTGCTCACCGATCAACCACTCAGAGTAATACAGTATAAACTCGAGACCTTTGGGAGATTGGTCAAGTGGTTAGTGGAGTTAAGCAAATTTGACATCGAATACCATCCCAAGGGAGCTATCAAAGGACAAGTGGTGGCAGATGTTTTTGGATATGCCCGATTTAAGGTAGACTCGGTTAGAGACATAGCACACTGTACTAATTGCCTCGGCCCAAAACCTCTTGGTTATATTTTTGCTTGAAAGCATTGTTGTAGCCATGTTTAGAAGAGTCTTATTCTTCCTTTCATCCACCCCATTTTCTTGGGGAGTTTTTGGGGGCTAAAAACTCATGTTTCACTCCAAACTCTTCACACCAACTTGAGAATTTGTGATTCTCAAATTCTCTTCCATGGCACTTCAGATTCTCTTGATAATTAGATCTTTCTCAACTTGAATCCATTTGCAAATGTTAAGAATTGTATTGAAGGCTTCGGATTTCTCTCTTAGAAATGCTTCCCAAGTGTACCTTGAGAAATCATCAACCATGACCATGAAATACTTCTTCCCACTTAGACTCTCGATTCTAGTTAGACTGGCCAAGTCCATGTGAAGAATTTCTAGGGGTCTAGTAGTCCCAATGGATGTAACTTTCTTGTGTGAGACTCTAGTTTGCTTTCCTATTTGACAACTCCTGCATATTGGGTTGTCAACCTTGCTTAGCTTGAAAAGGTCCTTGACTATCCCTTTCTTGCTAAGTCTTGTAAGATCCCTAAAGTTGAGATGTACTAATCTTTGATGCCAAAGATTGGTCTCATCCTTTTGGGCCAAGAGACAAGTGTTCTCTTGTTGGGAATGAGGATTAATGATATAGCAATTGTCACTTGTCCTTACTCTTTTGGCTAGGATGTTATATCCTCCTTGATCCTTGATGACACATTCATCTTTACCAAATTTTACTTTGTAGCATTTATAGCATATTTGACTAATGTTAATTAAATTGTGCTTAAGGCCTTGCACATAAAGAGCTTTGGTGAGTTGAGGAATGCTAGGGGCTACAATGGTTCCTACCCCAAGGATTTTGGTGGTGTTTCCATCACCAAAAGTAACATATCCACCTTGTGCTTCTTCTAGCTTGGTAAATAGCTCTCTATCACCAGACATGTGCCTAGAACACTCACTATCAAGGTACCACCTTAATGAGCTTCTAACTTTTAATGCGGTGTGGATGACCAAGCACTCTAGATCATCATTTCTTACCCAAACTCTCTTAATCTTGGGAGGTCGAGAGACTTGCCTTTTCAAACTTTGTTAGGCTAGATCCTTCTTTCTTTAAAGGTTCCTATTTTCAATCATCATTTCTTACCCAAACTCTCTTAATCTTGGGAGGTCGAGAGACTTGCCTTTTGGAACTTTGTTAGGCTAGATCCTTCTTTCTTTGAAGGTTCCTATTTTCAATGTTTTAAAATAGTTTCTTTTCTTGACATTCTTCCTATGGACATCCACGTTCGGGAGGGGTTGCCTACCCGTGGTTTCCAGGCCCACTCTTCGGCATGTGATGCCAATGCGTGAAAGGTCGTTAACCCTTTTCCAAGAAAGGTTAAGCCTTACTTGGAGTTGCCATCAACTCGGGGTTAATTGATGGAGATGGACATCGGTTCTCCTCTTCGGATAAAGAGGAGAAATCGGATGAAGAGGAGAAGTCTAGACCCCGGAGGTCTAAGGGTTTGACTCTTTGTACTGGTTTGAGTTCCTAAGATTAAGGGTAAGTTGTTTAGTTGCATTTGGGGAAGGTGTTAGGCACCCCAAATACCCACCTTTTTAGGGCAACTTCTCTCATTCATACATGTTTTGAATTATGCTAAAGTCTATACTTGTTAAATGTAAAACTATTGGTCTTGGACCACCCCCGTGGTGTGATCATTGTAGTTGTACCTAAGACATAGTCTCGAGTTACCTACATACCCAATCTGGTGGTTCAGGTGTTCCTAGGGTTTTGTCGGGATCAAACTACATGTAGTTCTAGGGGTTTGTTGTGTGTGACAATCTTGGTAGTAAAGTGCATCTGACTGTGAAAATGATTTAGGGAAAGTTCATTTTAGATTATTTGTATACTTACAGAGTACTCCGCGTTGCTAAAAAATGTAGACAAAATAGCTTAATGGGGGTCAGGACTATGTTGTACTAATGTGCATGGTTTTGAGAACCTACTTGGGTTATGGCTAAGTGTTAGGGTCTTTAGGTCGCGAACCACTATGACATGACCCTAAGGTAAGGTGGAGACTGTAAAAGGTCAGGATTGGTTGAAATGTAGTGAAGGGTAGGTTGATTCGACCTGGTCGTACTAACGTGACAGCCACGACTCAAGCGTTGTCTCCTAGGTAAAGTTTGGGTATCTAATACACTTGGAGATCACATGCCCATAGTCAACCTTACTATGATTATTGGGAAAGTTGAAAGAGACATTTGTAGTGAAGATATCCCTAGATTATGTCTATGGAATAGATTGGTTTGAAGATAGGTTTCATCTGACTTTCATAGGTCTAACACCTAAAATTCATCCTGACACCTGAAAACTGGGCCCACAAAGGTGCCTAAACACGTGGATGAATTCCAAGATGTCAGTTACTTGTGTATAGGCTTTAGAAAAGGTTAGGGTTCACTAGGGTGGGTCCCAGATCCTGACACCTGAATTTCTCCAACGCCTATATTTCTTGTCAACACCTGAATTTTAACTGATTAAAAATCAGGTGTTGGGTTTGGACACTTTATACTCCAAAGATCATATCTCTCTCCAAAAAATTCTAAATTAAATGTGGTCAGTTAATTTGAAAAGTTGAGAGAGAGATCTTTCCAACCATATATGATAAGCCTATACTTGCCTAACACCTATTTATGCTATCAATGCTTGTTTTTTTAATAGATTAAAAAATAGGCATTGAGTTTGGACAGTTTGTACTTTGGAGGGAATATATCTCTCCACAAAATTTTGATTTGAGTGTGGATGGTCAATTTGGAAAGCTGAGAGAGATATTTTTCCAACCACATATAATAAGCCTATACTTGTCTAACACCTGTTTGTGCATCTGATGCTTGTTTGTGCTATCAATGCCTATTTTTTAATCTGTCAACGCCTGTTTGTGCATTTGACGTCTGTTTGTCTAACGCTTGTTTTTTAATTCCCTTAAAAAATAGGCGTTAGGCTTAAAATAAAAATCCAACAACCTTATTCCAGCCATTTGGACCCCTTAGGGGTGTTTAAAAATTCTAAAATTTAGCATGCTAGCAGGTAGTATATATATGAACATCATATAAAAAATTAGGCTTCATATCGTGCATACACAATTCAAACAAAAATCCCCAAATATTAACCAAAACTAGGTCTCAAAAGACCTAATTTTTTGGGTTTGTTTGGGGGGCCATCTCAAGGCCTTCCATAGCTTCTAAATTCATGAAATTAAATACATAATATCATGTAAATGTCTAGTCTAATATAGTCAAATTTGGGCTCAAGCAGCCCTCTACAAAAATCATATAAAAATTGACATGGAAAGGGGTAAAAAATGAAAGCAAGTAGAGGCTCAACAGCCTCTACTGTGTAACCCGAATTAGAGAAATGCTCTAGCATGAATTGGACACCATAACAACATGTAAATTTGATATATGATCAAGGGGAGAGTGAATTGAACACAGGTTTAAGATTATCTTGGGCCAAAAATGGCCTAGGGTTAATGAATCCTTGTTTTTCCTTCTTCTTCTTCCTCATTTCCTCTTAAGATTTAGGGTTTTTTGTGACTAATCATAGGTACCATGAATTTGGGGCTATTTATAGCCCTAAATGTGATGTGTTGTAGGG
>JAOXJP010147855.1:0-13186 GCA_025762735.1 Platanus orientalis | reverse complement strand
TATTCAATATCAGCAACACACTCCCCCCCCCCTTTTACTAGCTCACTCCCTTTTAGGGTTTTAAAATGACGGGATCATGGATTTTAAAAGTTAAAACTCCACCAGTTTCACTCTCACTCTTATGCTAAAACTAAGGGATACGGTTTCTTTATACCCATCAATTGTTGAAGTGTTGAAAACTCATTTTTGTTTGTTGAACAACAAGGCCAAGTGATTTTAGGTCTGCAATCTTCTTATGTAAAGGGAAAGGCTCTTACGGTATATACTTCCCAAACCAAAACACATGGTAAGTTGTTGATTTTGGGTTGCCAGAACTCGACCGTAAACCCAACTTTTTTAGATAGGGCCGAGTTTGGTCTCAATCCCCATACTTAGGGTTGGACTCGGGATGACCTTGGCCCAGCCAAGTTTGGCCCAATTAACACCCCTAGTCACGTGATTGTAATTAGCATAGATACATGACAGGGGTTGTTTTATATCTCTTCTTTTGCCTTGTCTACCTGGTCCATGATTGGACCAAGTTAAGTCGGGGATTAGAGCATCATGTCTAACTCTAAATTAATTACAATGTGTTTTCAACCCTTACAATACAACTAACTTGACCATCTCCAGGTGAGATAGTCGTGGTATAGCCCCTCCAAGGGAGAGAGGCGGTTAGGGGCAACAGTTCCGCAATGGATTTGATTGATACTTGCCCCCTCCCCGTCAAGTAGTAATATAGGTTTGGCTTATGTGGTTTACGATAGCCCAAATAGTCCTACCAAAAAATAAACTTATAGTACAAGTTGTTTCCTCTTCTTTAAAACTTTCTTGTTACACCTTGAGATAGAAAGATCAAGATGCTTATTCATGACCAATCTACCCAAAACAATAATCAAGATCCTTATTCATGACCAGTTAAAAGACCATTCTAGATTGTCTTTGGCAAAAGAGAGTCTAGTGAGAGTTAAGCAAGCTCAATGTTGGTGTTTTTCATGTACAGACAAATTTACCTGTTCGCATAGATTAAAGTTTATCCGCACAGACTGATTCAATTATTCATGCAGACATAATGAAATTTATTTTAAAATAAGTTTTAAAAAAATGGGAGAGGAGAGAAAAAGAGAGGGGAGAGAGAGAAGTAACTTTGTTCGCACCAAGACAAATGTTGGGAAGACATATGGGGTGGGCCACAATTGGGTGCTGCCAATTGGCACAAACCCACTGCAGTAAGGTAACATGCTTACTAAATTCTATCGGGTCACATCACTTGCAGTTCTAAGTATTAAAAGTGCAAACATGTAAAAGTGACTTAAAAGTTGTTAACCAGTCCATCATGATCCTGTTTGTGAAGTGGGTGATGTAACGACTCGCAATCACTCCTCCATCACCTCTATAAAAGAAACTAAGTGTTTACAAAATAGATATTGATGTTTTTTTTTTAGTTTAAGAAGAAGAAGGAGAAGAAAACTGAGGTGGGTTGTTGCCATTGGTGGGCTGCGACTTCTTGCTCAATCTCCCTCTCTCACACACACTCTGTCTCCTTATTGATTTGATGACAGTGGTTTAACCACACAATTCTCCAATCGATTGACTCTTCTTGTGGATGCTTCATTTGGATTGTGATTGAGTTTTGAGCTTATGTTTTGTGTAATTTCGCTTCCATGTTCAAGATCGTTATTAATGGTTGAAATATGAACTTCTCATAAAATATCCAACCTTGATGGACATAAGTATTTGAGATATGCATTATTCTTTGCCCGTTTGTGCAAAACCGTAAATAGGCAAGAATTGTCTCTGAGCTAGATTGTATCCCCTGGATAGTTTGATTGTGTTCCCTTGCACTGTTACGGGAGGCTTCAATTGTCTTTAAGGAATGCAATAATGGTGCATTCTGGAACTCAAGACAGCTAGTTACACTTGCACGATTAAATGAGTCACAAAGTGTGTTGAACTAATGCTCCACATAAATCTATAGACAAAACACTTGTGTTTTTGTACCCATTTTCATGGATAAGATTTTAAGATTTTGTCCACGAATAAAAACTCGTTGCACTTCAAAGTTGTGGATTGAATGCATGTTGCCTTTGTGCATTTGTTGTCACGAATGAAGTGGAATTAATCTATATGAATAAACCATCTTGATGTGGCATGGATGATGTCAAAACATCTCCACAAGTGCTCTTATTCGGTTATTTCAATTGTTTTATCAATCACTACTTGTATGCCATAAATGGCATCCCATGTAGTGGGATACATTCCATGGATAAAATCCTCATGAATCCTCCTTCACCCATGGATGACACCCACGGATAAGATTCATTCCACGAGTGAATGAATAAAAGTGAATTTTGTAAGTCCACCTTTCTCTCTCTACACACACACACACACACACACACACACACACACACTTTTATCTACACAGATATAAAAGGCACATGCCACAAATTTTATATTATTATGCATTCCTCTTCATCTTTTATTTACATACACTTGTTTCTCTTACCCAGGAAACAACACTAAAAACACCAACATATAGCTAAAGTAGTGTTTAAAACCATCTAGTTAATTAGAAAACTCAATTGAATTACTCGACAATACAAGTTTTTTCCTCTTATTTAAAACATCATTGCTATAATTCATGACCAATCAACCAAAAACAACAATTAAGATGCTTAGTCATGATCAATTAAGATATCACTCTAACTTGCATATGGTGAAAGAGAGTCTGGTGAGAGTCAAGCAAGCTCAAGGCGCCAAAATATAGTTAAAAAGTCGGGCAATGAAACTGACTTTTCAAAAATACCTAAAAAACACCATTTTCTTCATCTTCTTTAGTCTTCTTTCTTCCTTTTCACATCATCTTATTCCTTCTCACAACACAATGAATACTTAAACATGACGAATGTGGATGAATTAAGTGAGCAGTATAAAGGTTGAGGTATGACATAACACTAACATATGGCGTTCCAAGAGGATATATGGGGTATCAGTTCCATTTCTTATTTTCTTTAGTCTTCTTTCAGTCAAAGGAAATTAATGAATGGGAAAGATTTTTCAATTATTGTCTTGCTTTTCATCGGTGCTGAAGAAATGGATATCAAAGAAGAAATTAGGGTGCTATACTTTGTCACATATGAAAAACTCAAATGTTGCTAGAGAAAGATGGTTTAAACTATGTTTTTTGTCGTGTGTTATTTGGTGACAATTAAAAATACAAAATGGACTGGTTTGTAAATGTGGATGTGGAGTTTGTTGTGGCACGAGCTCTTGTAAATTTTGCACAATTAATGCTAGTAAAGACCCTAATGGTAACTCGAGTATGAGATGGGGGAACAAAGGGAGGAGGTCACACAAGTGAGATAATAACGATTAACCAATGAGGAAGAGGAAGAAGATATAGTATTTTGTTATTTTGAAAAGTAAGTTTTTTCATCCAATTTTTAGGCTATTTGTTGATCCCTCAATCTTAACTAACTCTCACAAAACTCCCCCTCACTAGAGATGATCCAAAGTGTTAAAAGATATGTTAATTTTGATTGACCACAAACCAAACTTGGCAATGCCACACAATTTTAACCGTTTAAATAAAGTATATTATTTCGTGTAAATGAATTAGATAGTTGGGACCATTAATATCCCAATTATAACATTTTTTCTTTGTTGAAGTTAATTTTATTATATGGGATCACATCCTTCCAATTATGTATTGCATTAAACACATCTATAAAGTATTAATTCATCGTGATTTTTTATTTCAACCAAATTTTATATTGGATCAACATTTAAGAGGTCAAAATCATCGATCAGGGTTCCACACCTCTGCATAACCAATCAGGATGTTACATGCTTCCTTGTAAATATATAATTTGTTATTGTACAAATATAACTGGGGTGTTTTATAAATTATCTTACTTTGGTTATAGGCTAAGTAGCTTTATCCAATGAGCAATCATTGAGGTAAATTCTTTGGGGATAACATAGATTTTTTTAATATGCTTAAATCACATTTGGCTTTACTATTTCGTCAACCTAATCAAGATGAGATTAAAGTGTCAAATCCTTAAGATAGTAATGAACGAGCTATTATATTAGAGGATCTCAATACATAATTAATTAATCATCAAAACACACACACAGACACAAATAAACATAGATTGGTAGTCTTTTACGATGTTCTTTATTTTTCATAATAACTCCAATATGTTACCTTTTAATGAGTTTAGTATAAGAAATTGTAATCATTTAATAATAATAATAATAATAAATTTAAAAGATTATTAAGCATTAAGGAATACACATTAAAATGTGATCTTCATGGGGTTATAAATATCTTAACATGATGTGTTTTTACAGAAAGACTTTACAAATTCTCTAGACTATTGAGTAACGAGACCTTTGGCATTCCAAAGGACAATGATTAGAGGTAGTTGATTGAATGGCTTTTAGTGTTCTTTACACCATCGATGGGAGACTTTCATGTGTCATTGAAGAATAACTTTTGGCATCCTTTACACAATTGATTTGATCATTAATGCAATGAATTTTAGTGGTTCTCTATACTTTTAATGAAAAGATCTTTCATGTGGTTATTGATGGTGACTTTTGGTGTTCTTTACACAAGTGATAGAGAGAACTTTCGTGTGGTCATTGATAATGACTTTTGGTGTTCACTACATCATTGGTGGAGAGACCTTTCATGTGGTCTTGATGTAGGTCATTAGTGGGAGACCTTTGGTATGACCAAAGTCTACCTATAAAATGATAGGTCCTTGCTCTCACTATGTATTCTTGAATCTTTTGTAAAGTTCAATATTTGGTATATGAAATATTATAAGGCCTTTTTAATAAAGTATTTAAAGTGTTGTATCTTAATGTCTTGGATATTATCCTCTTAGAAATACATGATTGTATGTATGATAAGATCATTTGGATGATTTCCTTAGATTTTCTAAGGATATTTTCATTCATCTTATTTATTTATTTTTATATCCTTATGTTATATCAAAGATTCTATGAATTTTAGTTATTCATTTTCTTACATGTGATATTAGAGTCACAGTTGCTTGGTATAATATATCGATGTTTTATAAAAAATAAAAAATTTCTTATAACTTTGATATTGTCAACATTATTATGATAATGATATTTTCATCCATCTTATTTATTTATTATTTTTATATCCTTATGTTATACAAAAGATTATGTGGATTTTAGTTATTCGTTTTCTTATATATGATATTAGAACCCCAGTTGCTTGGTATAACATATCGGTGTTTTATAAAAAATAAATAAATTTTTATAACTTTGATACTGTCAACAATTTTATGATAAGATGATGTTTTTAACATTTTACATGTTTTTCTGTTAAATCTCTTAAGTGGTTATGTCTCAATGTATTATGATTGATTCAGTTTTGATTTTTTTTTTCAAAATTGAGAATAAAGTAAATCATTTATTTAATTGGTTCTAATGCATTGTTATAGCTAAAGTAAATTTGACTTTCTTGCATATAATTGCTACACATATGTTTTGAACATGTGTTATGCATTTTTTTCATATTTTGTATTGCACTTACAAAATAAGACAACATACTATCTTTTTCATATAATGATATTTAGCTTAGAAGTTACAAAATGGTTATTGTTGACTTGATATGGTAATATGTTTAATGGCTTTATTTGTTACTTATGTGTAATACATTGAAGACATTGCATATTAGTAACAATCTTAATGTTTAAGATGTTAGATGCTTCAACTTCCATAAAAGGAGATAATTACCAAAAAAATTTAAATGAACCAAAAATAAAAATATCCCTAAAGCCTTGGTTTATCTCAAGAGTAATTTAGTATATGTAATTACTCATGTAACTAACTCCATGCAGAGAGTTCAATGAATCAGGAGATCAAGTTAAAAAAAAAAATCTACAAAGTTACGTAATATATATATATATATATAATGATGATTACATATTCTAGAAACTGATTACATTATGTATATTCTAGGAACTAATTTTGTCTTAGAATTAAAATATCATGTTTAGTACCTTCTATTAGATGCAATTTAATTTTCTAGACTAGATAATGATGATTTTTCCTTTTTGATTGGATGAAATATATATATATATAAATTCAGTTTTATGTGATTCTAGTTTTCTTAACTATGGTCTGTATTAATTAAAAACTCAATCATTCTTATGCAAAATCATTTCTTATATGTGAATAGTAATATGCATGTGAAGATGTCTTATTTTAACGAAAAGACGTCTATTTGATAACATAGACAATTACATCATATTTTATTAGATATCTCGAGTAGTTAAATGAATATCGGTTTAACTATCCTTCTCCCATTACAATATTAGTAGAAATAGAAAATACAAGGTTTCTTAAGAATGTTGAAACTAGTGAGAGTTCTTAACCTCACCATATTATTTTTAAGTACCTATTCCTTATGTTTTAATAGTGATAAGTTTGATGTATTTGTAAGTATGCATTTGCCCTAATATTGTATTCGTTATATGCATGCTTAGTAGATACCAAAGTCACTTTGGTATGGACCATTAAAAAGCAACCAAGAAGGTGATGGAGTATTTGTAAATGATGAAAAGCTCCATGCCTAGATACAAACAATTCAATTTATTGGATATTGTGGGATACACTAATTCTTATTATAATAGATGTGTGGATAAAAAAAAAATCACTTGTGGATATATTTTTATGTTGGTTGGAATAGTTGTATATTAGAAAAGTGTTAAACAGACGATTACAACAATATCTTTTACAGAGACAGAGTTTGTAGCTTGTTGTGAAGTCACGTCATAGGTTACTTTGTTGCGTAATTTCGTTTTAGGGCTTTAGATCATAGATTCAATATTGAGTTCATTAAAAATTTACTATGATAATTCTATTATAGTTTTGTACTAAATGAACAACATGAGTTCAACAATAGCCATACATATTGATATTCAATTTCTTGTTATGCATGAAAGAATTCATAATCATAAAGTGATATATTTGCACGCGACAGATGTTGGTTTACCTCTTAAATAAATGTTTACATGAAAAGTTGTTTAACCAACATGGATTTTATTGAATATTTTGATATTTTTACCTAGTTGATGTCATTTTGCATTAAAATACTTTTACAATGGCTTAATGAGATGATTTTGGTTTTTATTCTACTAATTTTATTGTGTACGTACATAGATTAACAAAAAAAAATGGTTTCAATATAAAGACTATAAATAGACATGTATGATTACAACTTTTGCATTATTTTTAGGATTACATATTGTTTAAATCCATTATCATAGATATATTTGTACAATGTGACCATGAAAAGTCTTATGTCAATCTAAAATATATTGACTGCCATGATCTAATATAACTTTATTCAACGAAGTGGATTATATTGCTCATAATTCAATTATGAGCACATATATATATATATATATATATATATATATATATATATATATATATATAATTTTAAACAAATTTATTGTTTTATTTTAAAGTTTGATCAAAGTGGTCAAGTAAGAAAATATAAAAAATTGTGACAATTTGATCATAATATATATAATATAATAAGTTTAAAGGAATACTGAACATTGAACAATACTCATTAAATTATGATCTTCATGGGGTTATAATATCCTATTATAATGTGCTTCTCTAAAGAGACATTACGAATTCTCTAAACTATTGATTAGCGAGACCTTACGTGTTATTGATAAAAAGTCATTGACTGAATGACTTTTAGTGTTCTCTACACCATTGACGAAGGACTCTCATGTGGTCATTAAAGAATGACTTTTGGTGTTTCTCTACACCTTTGGTAAAAGATCTTTCATGTGGTCATTGATGGAGATTTTTTGTGTTCTCTACACCATTGATGGAGAGACCTTTCATGTAGTTATTGATGGTGACTTTGACATTTTCTACACAATTGATATAAAAACCTTTCGTGTGGTCATTGATGACGATTTTTTTTGTTTTCTATATCATTGACAAAGAAACCTTTCATGTAATCATTTATAAAAAGCTTTTGATGTTCTATACACCATTGGTGGAGAGACATTTTATATGATAATTTATATTGTCATTGATGAGATGACTTTTGGTATAACCAAAGTTTGCTTATAAAACGAGAGATCTATACTCTTACTAGAAATCCTTGAATATTCTATAAAGACTTTAAGACCATGTATATGAGAAAGTAGAAGAGTTTTCCAAGTAAAGTATTCAAAGTGTTGTATTTTAATATCTTAAAAATCATAATCCTAAAAAGACATGACTAAAGGTATGACAAGATCATTTTGATAGTTTTCTTATCTTTTATTAATGACATTTTCATCAATCTTATTTATTTATTTAATTATTTTTATATCTTTATGTTACACCAAAGATTATGTGGATTTTTTAGTTCATTTTTTTACATTGAGAGCATCTATTACTAATTCCAACTTTTTTATTCTTAAAGACAGCCACTAGAAGATTGTGAAGATCTGCATGACATTTCACAAATTAAGGATTGATATTTGTTCATACTTTATTGCAACTAACATTTATTTTTCATCATAGCAATAACAATTAAGTTTATGATATTGTTCATGTTTTGATGCTAAGAGAGAACTTCATGGAAATGAGAGCAAATTTTATGTGGCCAAAAAAATTGGTGTGCCCAAACATGTGATCACACCATGGTTTGACACATGGTATGTGTAAGATCAAAAGTGTTAATTTCAAAAGGTACATATCTAAATAAAGGCAACAAAATAAAATAAACATATCACAGTTCAATCTTTGGTGTGCATCACACATGGTCACATCAGTATTTTCACATAACATATGCTCTTCACTGAAGTTGATATTTAATCAATTTGGGTTGAGAGGGTCCATATTTTTTAAGCACCTAGGATGAACTAATGCATTTGTCTTGACTTCTTGTTTCTTATATCTTATTTGATTACCATGAGTTCGTGAAACATCCTATAATAAGAAGATAAAATATTCATCATTTTAAATTATTCATTTTTAAAGTATACAAAATTTATAGTATTCTTATAAACCAATTTGTTATAATAATATATTCAAGAAATTCAATATGAGCTTCATTGGTGATACCTTGAAAATATACATATAAAACACTGATCGGTTAACTCAATTCAAGACCAACATGTTAAAGTGATGATTAATAATAAGCTTTAAGTGTAATTTAGGTAATAAGAATCAAATTTCAATAATCTTCAGTCAAGTTAGAGCGTATCAACCCAATAAAACTGAAAGCGCGACACAATGCATGGCTCTCTAAAAAATACATGTGAGGTGTCACAATAAATACATAATTGATGATACATTTAATTTATTTGTCAAAATGCACATTGCCAATAATTGGAGTTTAACTATCACCACAGTACCTACTAGTACAAAAGGTAATAAATATACGGTTTTAAAGAAAAAAAATTATCTGCAACAAGCTTAAAAAAATTAAATAGAAATTGCATTTAAAAAACAACATTTGGTTAAAAGAGGGCCCACATTTAAGTCTCTAAAGCAACACATGTATTAAAATTCTCATCCAATGTTAAAATTTTGATTTTTTAGTATACATGTTGTTCTTTGAAGGCGGGTTCTGTTTAATTTTATTTAAGCTTGTTGCAAAGGATTAGCTATTGGTTTTAAATCCTTCTACACTTTGAACGGGCCTATTACAGCCATAAATGTGATCATTCGAACTGTAAAAGGATGGGAGCAAATGTTCTACTCTCAATTTGTCTACTCTCCCCCAAATGCACCTGGACACAAAGGCTGGGATGTGTCAACACAAACAATCATTCTCCAATTAGGAAGAAAATGTTATGTGATGACAAAGTGTCTGTAGTGTTTATGGTGAATTATAAGCCGACACACATTATGTTTGGGGTTCAAAAAGTGTTCAGGTGTAAAAAAAGATACCAAATTCAAAATCACATCATGTGTCAATCAGTGGCATGCCTACATAAGCCTATGTCAAAGCACAGACAATCATTCCCCATAGAATTAAAACTATAAAAACACGTCTCAAAGAAAGGAAAGAATGTTTTGTCCAAGATTTGATGTCTAAGATACTAGAGGATGTCATATGGAATAAAATGCATATTTCATATGTCAAGTTTTGTGTTTGGGAGCATGGGATAGTAGGCAAATCAAGAGTATAACATTTGCTCCCTAGATAGATTTCAAAGTGTAAACGATTCACTCTTGTCACATCTTGATTGGTATTTACGTGATATCCCTCCAATCATACAGGTGATGGTGTGGGGTACATAACCAAACTAACAATGGGTAAACCAAGCTAACATTTTTTTTGGGAGCAAATGTTTGTTATCCAAGATTTTAGATGTCTTACCATGTTCTCTACCACAAGCTGACACGTGATGGCTTTTTTGATTTTGTGCTTCTTTTTAAATAAATAGCAAATGCTGGCTTGGATGCTTTTTTACATTTTATTCATATACACCATTACACCCCATTTTTACGAGTATTTATTTATTTTATTTGAAGCATTTTTAGAGTTTTAACCCTATGCACCGAGCCTTTGTGTGCTCATTTTTAATAAAAAATCAAATTAACAACTTTTGCATCATAAAAATGTGGATTTTGTACAACTAACAACTTTTATATTCGAAGTTCTTTATAAAACATTATTTAATTTATCTAATTGGTAGATTATTTTTATTTTATTTAATTGATTTATTATGTTATTTTTTTAGGAGCCTTTGTAATTGTTTTATGATTTCTCTTACTTTTATTGATTATGGCATTTGCCTTACAAACATGCATCATTTATATGCAATATCTATCATAAAAAAAATAAAATCATATGCAATATCATTTTTTTCTTTTGGCAACTTGAGTGCACTGCTACACTATGGGCGGTCTGCACCGTGAGAAATGTCAACACAATCACATATAGAATCTAATCCTCTACAATTAAACTAAGTGCAATAAATGTGTACTGTCATTTAGCACTGACCACGTTGTCGAAACAGGTAGACATGCTTTCCAAACAGGTAAACGTGGCAAGTGCTAAATGACAACACATGCATTGCCCTTTCTTAGGCTGTAAGGCCTTGTTTGTTACAAGGTAAACTTTGGGGAAAAGGAGGAAAAAGTAAAACCACCTTAGAAAATGAGAGAAAATAGAAGAAAATAAAGCTACTATTCATTTTATTCCTTTCCCTTCCCCTCTTATTTCCAACATTCTGGTAAGAATAAGTGAATGAGCAAATATGTGAATAAATGGGAAAACATGGGAAATGTTTGACACCCTAGGTGGTTTTACCAAGTTTTCTCATTTGATATCCCCAAATATCGGTTTGACCCAGTTTAACCCATTTGGTTCTATACACATTGAAAACCGAAATAGTTGAAACACCGTATAAAACCAACAAGTTATTGAAAACTGCTGGGTTTTTAACTAGATTTTCCAAATCAAACGGTTTTTATCAAAATTTTAAAGGTATATTTCTTTTTCTTTTGGTAATAAAATATATATTTCCAAACATGTAAATCCAATTTTCTCAATTCTATCATATTTCATATATCAAAAAAATTAAAAAAAATAAGATTAATAAAAATAATATATAAGATTAATAAATAAGAAAAAATAAGCTCTACAAAAAACAAAAATGAAAAAATAAGATTGATAAATAAGAAAAATAACTTTACAAAAAAATTATTAAAAAATGGTATTTTATATACTCTATTTTTTTTATATATATATTTTTTATATTCCTTTATGTTCATGCAAACCACACCTAACCTTGTAAACTAACAGTTGAACCCAGTTGGACCTATACTATTAACATTGCCGATTCGATGCCTGCTCTGGTTCTCAAAACTATAGTTTTTTTTTTTTTTTTTGTGGTTTACCTTGTAAGACTATTGCTAGTAAGTGGCTAGTGAGTGCGTCCAATCCCACACCACTAGGAGAGAGGGCCTTTTTTATAAACTATTTTATTGTCTTTTATTGCTAAATGGAAGTACAGTAAATGATCATTTTTCCACACTTTGCTACCTTTCACTTGCAATTAGACATGTGTTGATACAAAAATTATTGATTGGAATTTTGGTGCCTTATCCTAAAGTGCCCTTCACTTGTCTTTGCAGAGTAAGGATGTTTTGTCTAGGATGTACTGTTTGCCCTCTCATAAAGGGTGTTTTTTGTAGGGCCTATTGTGTGGGGGGCAAACGGTAAATCCTGGATAGAATATCCTTTCGGTTACAACTAACAGAGACAACCTTAAAGTAATGCATTGCATCCATCTACAGTTTAACATAGGCAAAAAATCAAATTAGGATTAATGTATGGGATGTGCTAGTCACACCTCAATTTTTTTTTGAACTCCCCTCATGCTCACTCGTTGTTGATTTCACCTCATAAATTTTTGAACTTACCTTGTCCCTTCCCCATTATACCCTTTATCCCACACCTCCCCCGTTTTTAACGAAATAAAACTCCCAACTCCCACACCTCATGCATCTCTCATCCCACAGTTCTCTCTCCCACGAACAGGACCACCGCCGAGCAACTCTCCCCCTCCCTCACTTGCTGCCGAACGTGGTTTCTCTGCCGCACGATCACTCTCCCTTCGATTCTCTGACTTCCTCTCCCTCTCCCTCACCTTTTCTCTCCCCCTCCCTATGCATTTAAAGTTCTCCTCTTCCTAATGTTGCCTTTCAATCTCTCCCTCACATTGCCTCTCAATATGGCTCATACACGAGGTGAACGACCCCGTACGCGAGGTGAATTATTAGTTGCGACTGACAGAGGTAATTTTTTTTTTTTAAAAGAAGGATTTTGGGGATTTTTTGGGTGCTCGGACTGTGGTTGCTGAGCGAGGGGCCACTGTTTGGCTACCCCAGCCGAGCAGGGCAGCCCCCGCACGGCCAGACCAACCGAGCGCTCTTCCTCGCTCGGCAATCACAGTCCGAGCACAAAAAAAAAACATTAATAAACACTAACACTAGAAAAATTTTTAAAAATAAATTAAAAAAAAAGTTTTTGAAAAAAACATACATGATCTTAGTAACCTCTTTCTTCCGGTTTCTCTACAATTTTCATGTTCTTAGTTTTCTTTTTTAATGCTTGATGTGCTTGTCTCAAATTCTCTACATGGTATTTAATCGAATATTGAATGACATTTGTGTCTGATATAGA
>JAOXJP010147834.1:0-13186 GCA_025762735.1 Platanus orientalis | reverse complement strand
TGTGAAGTGGAATGACATATTTGTGAAATATCTATAAAGAAGGGCCTCATTGTTATTTTCTTATCTTTGGGAGTTCAACTGCAATATGTAACAGGGATAATTACAATTAATGGCATGCCAGTTTTTAATTAACAAAAGATAGAGTGTCCTTAATGCAGTTTGACTTAATTAAGGATACTAGGCCTCACAGTCTAAGGATAAGAATCCCATAAGGATCCTACACCCTCTAGGGTTACTTTGGCTTCTCAAATACTTTATATATAGAGGTTCCCACATTAAGATAGGGTCCTGTAATTTTTCTAAAAGTGGGAGAAGTGCAAATAATTCTAGAGCAAGTGTGGATACTTTGGAGACAGGGTCAGATTGGATTCTTGTGTCCGGTTAATTCATTGAGGTAATTCTAAACTTTCTCTAAAATTAGATCTCAGAGATTCATATGGTGATCATAGAAAAACATATTTAGATATGTGATTGATCAATGACCTTTACTAATTTTAATGTTCAAGAACAGTAATCTTCCTTCACATAGGACCCAGATTTTAGGGTCTGTTTGGTGGGCCATCTCTAGGCCTTTTACAACTCAAAAAAATTATGAAATTAAATAAATAAGTAGGCCTATGTGTCTAGCATAACATACTAAAATTTGGGTTCAAGAATATCATTATAAAATTCACAATAAATTCTACACTACACATGGTTAGAAATTAAAGCAAGTTGAGGCCGTTGGGCCTCTACTATGTAAGCTGAATTGAAGCAGCTTGAAAGCATAAATTGGATAACATACAACTTAGTAATTGAGCATATGAACTTATGAAGAACAATTTAATAAGGTTAGGCTTACCTCAAGTTAAGAGAGGTTTAGGGTTCTGGACAACTTTCCTTTTTCTTCTTCTTCTTCCTTTTTTTTTATGGTTTCCAGTTGCCAACCTGGTCTTACACGAATTAGGGCTATTTATAGCCCCAATTTGAAGTAATGGATGGTGGGGATTAATCCTAGAGATATCTATATGGAGGGCTAGGATTAGGTTAGCTTATTTTAGGTGTAGGGTTAAGATTGATTTAGGATGGATGGTTTAGATTAAAGGGTTTTGTGCTTGGTGACATGGACAAGGGAGGGGCTGGGATTAATTCAAGTTTGATTAGGTGGAGGATGGAGATGTGGGTGTCTTTGTTGGCATGGATTGGTGAAGTGGAAGGGGGATGCCATTTAATAGGGTGTGGGTAATTGCAAATATCAAGGATGGGCATCAAGATGCCATTTGGGGGGAACTAGGGATTTAAAATTCAAGACCTAGATCTAAAGGTGAGGGGTGAGGGTGCACATGGGAAAATCCCAATCCAAGGGCTAGTAAATTTAGGCATAAGGTGTGAATTCCATTAATAAGCTAAGTTTGAAAAGTCTTAGCCCATTAATGTGCATTAAGTGATTTTACACTCTGAAGGTCCCAGATTTACTGTGGGATAGCCACTAATAGACTGAATTTCTGAGTTTGGGTGAACTCCTGGGAGTTGGTTGAGCACATGATTTTTTAACCTGATTTATTGCTCTTTTTGGAGTATTCAAGGGAATCGAATAGATAAGTTCCGTGAAAGCCCGCTGTCTTTAGACATTTTTTCAAACACCTCGCAATTTCAGAGAGATGGACACATAATGATCCTAATTTGGAGGTCGGAGAACACTCTGGCTCCATATAAGTAAAATGCAACTAAATAGCTTTTTGACCCCTTGGGGGATGATTTGAGATTTCACAAAGGTTCGAGATTTCAAAATTCTTTTCTCAGACCTAGGGATTTGAAGCTAAGGTCAAGGTTGAGATACAACGATCGACATTTCTGGATTCGAAGATCAGATAAATCTTTGAGAGCTTTTCCAAGGGTCATTTCATGGTTAGGGTTACCATAAGTTGAGAAATTAGCCATTGCCATTCTCGAGCAATATCTACCCTATGATGAGTTTCTTAGAATTAAGAGAAGTAGGGATGCATTGGATCTAAAATTACACTATTCAGGTGATGGGGGAAGCTTTGAGGATCCTTTGAGGTTTAGGGGTAAATTCGGGTAAAATGGTAATTTTTTGCCTATGGGTCGCATAATGTGAAAATGAGGATTCTTCGCCTGTGATGCTTCACGACAAGAAGGCTTATGTAGGTGAGAGAAATTCAATGATCTAAGTGGTAGATAGTGAAATCTAGGCTTTTGGAGGCAAAATGACAAAATGACAATTTTTCCATTTGTGATGCTTTGTTGAGGGAAGACTTACACAGGTGGAAAAAATTAGAGATAACATGTGTAGAGCTCTTAAATGTGGACTCTCAATGTCCTATTGATGTTTGGTGAAGGATTAAGGTTTGACATAAAATGTTGTATTTGGACAATAATGAGGTGCTTTGACTAGTTCATTTGCAACTGAAATATCCGGAGAGACTTCTCTAGGAATGCTTAACCTCCTAGAGTCTAGGTTTTCTCTTCCTTAACCAAGGGTGCTTAGAGTCATGATGCCTAAATGCTGTCCTTATTTTATCAATTGACCCGAGTAAAAAATTTGGGTGCTGACAGATGCCCCTCTTTGGTATGTGTGGCTGTGCCAATATATATAGCAAAGAAGGAAGTGCCCTAATCTTGACTTGGGAGAGACCATGTTTCTTCCTTGCATGTAACTCATGGATATTGGGTGGGTGGCTTTCAAGATATAGAACATTTTTTGCTTAAAAAAACAGTGATGGGCTGAATTTGTCCTTGACTTTGGGTCAAGGTTTTGAAATGAGTTTGCTTTTGAAATGCCTTCTCGAGTTAAAAGTAGAGTCTTTTGTTGTTTTGTAAATTCCTTCATTCCGATATTCAAAAGTAGGTATTCACTGAGGGAGGGACTTTCTTTGTTTTGGAAACATGGGTTATCCATAAGTTATACGCAAGCATTTAACATTTTCTCTAGTTTCTTGGGTGTTACCATTAGCATATGCACTGCATCGGGAGACATGTAAGTCATCAACATCGGGCGCAACTACTTGAAAACATTGTAGAAAATTGGTAATGCAAAAACTATAAACATATGAACCATTTAGATGACTTATGCACTTGTATTTGCTTTTGGCTAGCTTAATGATTTAATTTGTATAAATTAGTTGAGGTTTCTTATGAGATTTGTATGTTGACATGTTTTGTACTTGCTGTATTGAGTGATCATTGATTCATTTGTGAAGTTGATTGCTCGGACGTCTTTTTGTGACTATCCTTAAGAGTTTTAATGGGACTCAATGAGGGATGTTAGTGAAGCTCTCCCTGGAAAAGCTATGGAAAAGTATATGTAATCACGATTAAACACTGCTCTATTTTACATCAATCATGGTACATATGCACTAAATATCACTTCCAAAGACACGTGTGGCTTCACATCAGTCTTGGTACGTAGCCGGATCGATCTGCAACATTGCCCTTGTCCCACTTGGGCGAACATTGTATTTTACGGGACTCACATACAATTTTTTCCTTAGTGAAGCTCTCTCTAGAAAAGCTATCGGACCTTAGAAGGTCAGCGTTACGTAACCATAAAGTGATGACTACATAACCTATGGATTGATCCATGGCAATAATTTCATCCCACTTAAAAATTGTCAAGGTGGGGGGATGTACAAGAAAGAATTTATAACAACTCTCTTCGAAGCCAGGATGGGATCCCACGGGATCGGGTGTTATGCCTTGCCTAGGTGATAACAACCCAGTCTTTGCTAAAGTAGGTATAACACACAACATTTGAGGGTGAATGCAACATATGCTTATGTCCCAATAAGCAAGCGTCACTAAGGTCAGTGCTGACAAGTTGGTATGTTGAGCAGTGACCTTCAGAACTTATAGAGAAATGTTGTTGGGCTCTCTCCCGAGAAGCTATGGAAGGGTTTTTCTCACAAGTAACCCATGCTATGGAAGTGCTACTTAAGATTGATAGTTATTTAGACTATGGCTAGAAGCTAGCATTTTATAGGCTTGATGGATCAAAGTGTGGCATTGTTTATTGTCTAAAGCCAAGCAGATGTCACGGGGTGGCCATTAATAAATCATGCAACAGATGAAGTAATGAACGAAGAGTGGCCAATGCAAGGTAAGCCATTCAAAAGTATGCACTAGGATGTGCCAAATTTTGAACTGGAAGGGTGGCTTGGTTTGGACGTATAGAGAAATGTTATGAGCTCTTTCCCAAGAAGCAGTGGTGGATTTTTCTCATAAGTAACCTATTTTTTGTGAGAAGGATTCTTTAAACATGATAGTAATCCAACTATGGCTTTAGGAATTACACAGACTTTATGGATTGAATTATGGTACGTGTTTATATCCGCATAAACAAACATCACAAGTGGGTCATACCATACAGTTGTCCCATCTTTGATAGAGTAAGTAGAGGACCTATCAGGATTAGAGATGTTGCGCTCTCTTCAGAAGCTGTGGAAGTTGTGATAACAAGGAACCCAATGCTATGCATTATGCATAACTCCCTAACGGTATTACCACTAAGATAATACATAGACTATGAATCAAAGTGCAACATTCAGTTATTTTGAATAACTCGGATGTTGCATAGAAATTTGTTCGTGTTTCAAGGATTATCGATAGGGCTTGTGAGAAACTTTTTGGGCTTGTTTCAATAGCCATGGGATTTCGAGAGACCGGTGTTACGTGTCTGTTTTAACCATCCAATCTGCAAACATGGCTGATATAATACGCAGGCTATGAAGTGATGATACCTACCTACACACCAGATAGGCAGTTTATCTATGAAGGCCTTTCTACAAAGTTGGGGACCGACTCATCTTAACAAACCTACATGGCCTGCATGAGGTATATCAGGAGGTTTTTAGGCTTACTCCAAAAGCCATGGAGATTTTGAGGAATTAGTGTTATATATATATTTAATCAATTTTTAAAGATGATTGTCATGGTATATAGGCTATGGAATGATGTCGACATTTGTCTATACCCGAGTAGACAATCTACTATGTCGACGTTTATAAACCTTGTTGTGTTCTTCATCGTGATTATGGATAAAGATGCAACCTCTACCTATTTTGTGAAGTAGTCGATAACCATTATGATGTACTGATGTCCATTAGCTTCTTGTCGGGGCATAGGCCCTACTACATCAATACCCACATGGAAAATGGCTGAGGCGTAGTCAAGTTATGTAATTCTGAAGATAGTGCTTTGATGAGGTTGGCATAAGATTGGCAAGGGTGACACATTTTTACATTACTACAACAATCGGCTTTTATAGTTGACCAGTAATAGCCTAGACGCAGGATCTTCTTGGCTAGCATGAGCCCATTCATGTGCGAGGCTATATTCTCTGCCATGGATATCTTCAATGATATTTGATGCTTCAGACTTGTCTACACACCTTAGCAAGACATGATGCGGGTATTTCTTGTATAAGGAACCTCCATGCAAAACAAAGTGTGTAGATAATCTTTGTAAGGTATGTTGATCATTTCTAAAGGCCATGAAGGGGAATGTCTGATCTTTAAGGTACTTCTTGATATTGAAGAACCAAGGCTCGCTATTCGGATCTGCCACTATAATCTGAAGGCAATGGGCTGTCTTTGATCTCTATTCGATCTCAATAGGCATCATCAAAGAATCATGAGACATGTCAATCATTGAAGCAAGTGTGGCTAATGCATCTGTAAATTGATTTCTGTTCCGGGTCACCAAACTGAAGCTTAGGTATTCAAAATTTTTGGATAAAGTTTGAAGGCAATCATGATAATCTAAGAATTTCTCTTCTACTGAACCATTCTCTAGTTGCTTGGAAGATGACTAGGACCGAGTGGCCAAAGACTTTAAGCTCTATGATGCCTAGGTTAATAGCAGCTTTCAAGCCAATAATACAAGCTTCATACTCTATAATGTTGTTGGTGCATGGATAGCATAGACAGATGGCAATAGGAACGAGCGCATTTGTAGGAGATATGACTACTCTAGCACCATTTCCTCTCTGATTAATTGCTCCGTCAAAACACATCTTCCATCTTGCTAACTTGGTTTGTTCTATTTCACTGTATAAGATTTATTCATTGGGAAAATCAAGACTAGAAGATAATGGTTCATCAACTGGGCCACTGGCTAGAAAATCTGCAATGGCTTGCCCTTTAATGGCCTTTAGTGGAATGAAGGATATATCAAACTCTGACAACATCATAAGCCACCGTGTTGTTCTTGTTGTGGCTGGTTTCTCGAAAAGATATTTAATGGTATCCATTTAGGAAATCAGGAAAACTTTATATGATAGGAAGTAATGTCGTAGCCTCTTTGTTGCATATACCAAGGCAGGACATATTTTCTCAAGAGGGGTATATCCGGTCTTATAATCAATGAACCACTTGCTCAAGTAGTAGATGGCTTGTTCCTTCTTCCTTGATTTTTCATGTTGTCCCAAAACACAACCCATGGAGTTGTTATGCACTATGAGATATAGAATTAATGGACGGTTTTGTTCTGGAGGGACAAGGACTGGTAGGCTCAACAAATAGTTCTTGATCTTTTTGAATGTAGACTAGAAATCATTGTTCCATTCAATAGGAGAATGCTTCCTTAGAAGCTTACAAATAGGCTCACAATGGGGGTTAACTGTGCCATGAATCTACTAATATACTAAATATGACCCAGAAAGCTATGCACCTCCTTTTCAGTGTATAGGGTTGGCATTTTAATGATGGCCTTGGCTTTAGCAAGATCAATCTATATCTCTCTGACTGATAATGAATTTCCCTTGTGAATCTCTGAAGATACATTTGTTCGGATTTAACTTTAACTTGAATTGTCTTAGCTTGGGGAACAATTTGTGTAGGTGTCCTAGATGATCTTAGCGATGATGAGACTTGATAATCATGTCATCCACATATACCTCTATTTCTTTGTGTATCATGTTATGGAAGAGGGCAGTCATAGTTCTTTAGTATGTTGACCCAACATTCTTAAGGCCAAAGGGCATGACTCTGTAGCAAAAAATGCCCTAAGGAGTAGTGACCATTGTCTTTTTTCTATCTTCAACTGCCATTTTGACTTGGTTATCTCCAGAGTAACCATCCATGAAGGATACCATTTCATGACCTATTGTACTGTCAATCAAGACATCAATATGAGGCAAAGGAAAATCGTCTTTAGGACTGGCTTTGTTTAGGTCTCGGTAATCAATACACAAGCAAACATTTCCATCCTTTTTGGGGACAACGACAATGTTTGCTAACCACTGGGGGTATGATATAAAAAGCATGAAACTTGCATCTAGTTGTTTTTAGATTTATTCTTTGAGCTTAAGCGACCATTTAGGTCGAAGACGTCTGGGTTTCTGCTTAATGGGGTGCATGGTTGGATCAGTAGGGAGTTTGTGAACAACAAGGTCCGTATCGAGACCAGGCATGTGCTCATAGGTCCATGCCAAAATATCAATGAATTCTTGGAGTAAACATACAAGAGCTCGTCGTAGTTCTAAAGTACTAGAGGTAGTGATTTTTGTCATTCTAAGAGAAGTTTTGGACCCAAGATTTATTTCTTAAGGGTTGTCTACTTCATGAAGATTTCTATTTTGTTGATGTTCGAAAGCGTCAATGACTTCTTGCGGTATCAATTCCTCATCATTGCAATCATACTCTTCCTGAGTAGTTTTTTGAGAAGAAATAATTTAGTAAAGTATGAGTGAGAAAGGGGTATTGTTACCCCAAAAATGAAAGCAGTTGATCCCGGAACCGCTCCTGGGATGCCTATGTACCTAGCATTTTTGCATTGGTTAATGCGAGAAAGAGTGGTCAGTCAAGATCAAGCTGTACGTAGTTCTTGATCTTTAGGGATGACAACTTTGTTTTTTTATTATATATATATATATATATATATATATTTATTTTTGAAAAGTATTTGAGCCTGAAAGTTCTTCTCAAACTACCTACATGTAGTTCTTATTTACAAGGGTTATAAAAAGTAGAAAAAAAGGATTTTTGAAAGATGACTAGACCTGAAGTTGTGCCTTAGGTTATCTAGATACCCTTTACATTTGAATTGGTCGAATGCTTTGACATTTGAGTTAGTAGGGATCAAGTCATATGTAGTTCTTTTTACAAGGCGAAAACAAAAACTAAATACAGGAAGAGTAATGATTGATCTTCATGGTGTTGATCTTTAATAACCAACCTGGTCTAAGCTTGAGTCTTCTTTCATGAGCTTGAGTTATTCTTTAGTGTCAGTCAAGATTCCATCTTCTGGCTAGTTCACCTGTGTGAGGTCGATCTCATCTAAGTCCAACTCTCTATTGAAAATTATTTGTTAAAGTGCCTCCCTAACATCGCATGATAAGGATAATAGACTTAAAGAGATTGTATTGTCTTCCCTATTTTATGAGGTGGTGGGAGTGGAACTCTCATCAATCTCAAGGACAGTGGAAAGTTGTTGTAAGAAGGAATGTGCTGACACACACTCGAGTATAGTGGAGGTGGACAAAATACCTTGACTTGGTCTTGATTGATTGATGATTTGAAATTCTCAGGGGGAGGGATGAACAGGGGAGTTATTTCACATGAATGTTTTGGGCTAGCTTCTAGTGTTGCCCATGGGGGAATGAGGTTCTGGATTTTTGCAGTTTTGGGATCATCTGGATATTCAGGGATCATGGTAGTCTTTTCAGGGACTTTGAAACTAACCCTTTTCTACTTTTTTCCCCAATGTTTCAGCTCTGGTTTGAAACCAAGGCCTGTCTAGGAATGTTTACAGACCACTTTTACTAGTTATTTCCTACCCTGGAGATGTTTGCCCAAACCTTTATTTGGGTTAAACCTCATCTTGGCTATCATTCTGAATTTTTTTTTTTTTGGGGGGGGGAGAATCTCGACTTTCTTCTTTTGTTTTGCTGCTTCTTCTTTGGTGCAGACCATCTCAAATTGATAAGACGTATATGTCTTTGGTGTTTGGATATTTTCTACTTGCAGTACCCTTTGACCAGCCGTGGTTGGAACATCTCGATCTATTGACAAAGTTACCACCTTTCCCCCTATAATGAACTTAACTTTCTGATGAAGGGAAGAAGGTACGGCTCTAGCTTGATGGATCCATGGCCTTCCTAATAGCATAGTGAATGACCAGGGGATGTCTAGCACTTGGAAACCAACATTGAACATTCTTCCCTCCATGATGAGGGGTATATCAGTTTCTCCTTGGCCTTGTCTTATAGTGTTGTCAAAGGCTTTGATGTCACATGAATTCAGATTGAGACTTTGCACCAGGGTTGAAAGTGATTCTAGGGTAGTTGTGGTGCATATGTTTAATGCAAACCTATTGTCCACCAATATTAAAGGGAGACATGTCTTGATGGCAGGCTGAAATATACAATGCCCGGTTGTGTACATCCCCTTATAGGATTTCTTCCTCTACAAAAGTGATCACTCGGGGGATGGTTATTCTTCTAACCATGTTCTCTAGCTGGTCGAGAGTTATTACAACGTCCACAAAGGTTCTCTTGAAGATGTTCAGAAACCTGTCCCTGTGGGGAGCAGACGTGACCAAAAGCCCTAAGATAGAAATGTTGGCATGGGTTTTGGCTAGCTGTTCCATCAGAAATAAACGAGACTTGTGGATTACATCCTCAAATACTCATTTTCTTTCTTTTCTTCTTCTCTGACCATTTTCTGTTCCACTGATTCTTATTCTGCTTCTTCTTGTTGTTCTTTCTTCTCTAACCCCAACCTTGTTTTTCATTTCCCTTGGGTAGTGAAATGTCTCTAATATTATCCTAGAGGGGGGGTGAATAGGATATTAAATTTATTCTACCATTTTTTACCAATGTTGGGATTGATTTTAATCTTCTTTAAATGTGTGTGTGCATCAAGGTGCTACTTAAGCATTTAACCAAATACGTAATAAGCTATAAAAAATATGTGCACAAATAAGAGAGACAAGCAATCACATAATCAATCCACAACACAAGGTTTATAGTGGTTCGACACCAAGGCCTACGTCCATTCTTCTAAGGCTCACTATGAGCTTAGGTATATTTCATTTAGATTCTCACATACAACCTATGTTAACATACAAAACCTCACTACTTGTTCACAAGCAAGCTACTCAACAACACTCAGTGTCTCTGGCAAGTGTGCTCTACCTCCGGTGTCTTCGGCAAAAGCAAAGCAATGAAAGATAAATAAATATGCAAATGAATGCAAAATGAATAGCAAATATTACCACTAAGTTGGTTGATGTTGCTATTCTTACCACAGTGAGAGTGAGCTGATTCGCCTTATACACCCACTTCTTTTTCAAGCTATGACACTAAAGCTTCTCAAGCTTGGCCTACCACAAAGGGGGTTTCTTCAAGGGATAACCCAAACCATACCTCTCAAGTAGATGTTAGCTAAGATAAGCTGAGAGGGGAACATAAGAGATTTCCTTGATGAACTTTCAAACTTGCAGCTCAAGCAATAGAGGATTAGGGTTTTTCACCCTTAGAGGCTCTTATTGGCGAAGTAAAATCACACTCTCTTGATGCTTGAAGAATCTCTATACCCTAATGGAAAACATTTCCTTTTATAGGGAATGGAAAATGCTCTCAATCCTTGGATTAGAATCTTTTCAAACAGACAAGAAAAACTATTCATTCATTCAAAAAGGAGAAAGAGGAAAAAATTAAGAGTCTAGATTCGTGACTAATCACATGGTTTATGATCGGTCATGGGTCCTTTTCCCTTAAGCCTCCAAAACTAGTCAAAGAGTGTCAAGTGGTGTGGGCCCCACTTTAAGTCACAACCACGGCATGATCAATCATGGGCTTTGTGATTGATCACGATGCTGTTAGGACCCAAGTTGTGATCGGTCATAGAGAAAGGGGCCTAGTCCTCGGGTGGTCAAAAACCTTGAGTGTAATCGATCATGGACTTTGTGATTGGTCACAAGTCTTGTGTTCTGAGTTCGTGATCGATTATGGACTTTTTGATCAGTCACAAGTCCTATGTTCTGATTTCGTGATCGATCATGGATTTTGTGATCGGTCACGCATAGTGAATTCTCTTGGTACACTGTTGTGCACATACTGGGAAGGTCCATATCAACTTAGGACCAAGTTGGGGCATTCAACCATGTGTATGGACATACCTAGGGTCATACTGCATGATCTTTATGAAGCTACATGCATGCCTTTACCTTTTTAGAAGTTGTAGTCTTGCTTGAGTCTTGGTCTTCAAAGCATAACTTGTTTAAGCTTCTTTCACACCTTTGCCCATGGATTTGATAAATGATGTTCTTGCATCAACAATCTCCCTCTTTGTCAATTTCATGAAAAAAACCATGTTCTTGACCATTGCCATTTGCCCATTCCAAAATTACATAATTAGGCACAAATGCCTTAACCCCACATACAACATAAGGGCATATTGCTCAAACCCCCGAAATACATGCCAATCACCTCCAATACAAAATACATAAAAAGAAAAAATTACATTCAGCACTTTAAGTATCTTAACTTGATCATCAACACCTACACACACAAACACATATACCTTCCTCAAACCATATGTGAAGTATATAATATAAAATATATAAAAGTGTGCATAAAAGTAACATGACATGCCAATGCAATATGAATGTGTTCATTTTAATTTTAAGATCAGCAACATGTAACAGTTTTTACTTAAAGATTGGCAATGTGTTAGAACTTCCCTAAATTTTTATGCTCCCCCATAATGCATATATGCTCTTGAGTGTATACTTTTGTAAAAGTAACACTCTCTATACTTTCTCCTCCATAAGTATAGAACATCATGCTTATACTCCCACCACAAGTATAAAGCTATAGTCTCTCAATCATAGAAGGCTATACTCTCCCATAATGCATACATACAGGCTATACTCCTCTATAATGCATACATACAGTCCCCTCGCATGGCCAATGCCAAATATGTAATTTTTCTCCCCCTTTTTTCCATGAATTAACAAAGTCTAGCAAAAATCATACCATAGAGAGCAACATAAATAAGGCTAAACAAAAGCCATTTCATTCATAAGAGTCATTTAATTACATCAAAAATTAAAATGCAAGGTCAGATGGCCCATGGCCAACAAAAGGTAACTATTAACATGAGAGAAAAAAAATATGATAAGTGTGGCTTAAGCAAGCACCACAAGACAAAAGATAGGGGATCTAATCATCGCCCTCATGATACTCTAAGCCCTCAGGCTCAACTATCTCGACATAGCCCTCAACCCCATCAGTTTGATCACCCTCTACGTGATCTCCCACAGACTCTTCATCTTCGCCATCATCTCCCTCGCCTTGGGTTGCCCCGTCCTCATCAGTCGAATCCTCGAACTCCACCAATGGGTAATCAAATGTGCTATCACTAGCAAATTCAAGGACCAACGGGTCCTCCAGAGTCGAGACTCTAGCCGCCACCAACTTTAGGTTGTCATTGTGGCTCTTCTAATTGCGCACAACCCTTTAAAGTTTCTTAAGGGTAGTGAACAGGAGGGACGTCATGGTGGCCTTTGTGGAAGCTAATGCAGCCTTAGCCAGGTTCAGTTTGGCCCCCTTCTTTTGAGGGTTAGTGACTTTCTCGACTAGGTTCATCTTCGACAAACTCCCAATAGTAAAGGGAGGATTAGAATGCTTCATAGAAGCAAGCACTCAAAAGGGCACCTTCTGTGCTGTGAGAATCTTAGTGATGAGAACCGAGAATGGAATGCTTCTCTTAGAGTGCTTGGCCTTAGCAGTCTTCAACATGACGTAATAGATGACTGTGGGGAGATTAATCTTAGGCCCCTCAATGATGTTGTTGATGAGGTAGGTTGTTTAGAGGGTAAGATCATTCCAGTGGGTTGATGTGGGAAATCGCAAGTATACAAATTGCTCGAGTAATAAAGTGTAAGAGTTGTGTGTCGAACCCATGAGGATTGTTTAATTTACTAACTACTAAAATTGTATTAATCTTAATTATATTTGACAAAGCCGAAATTGAAAGAGTTGTTGAAACTAAATTAAAATGATACAAATAAGAAGAAAGATGTAGGAGAAATGTAATTGATCATGGTACTAGGCCATCCAATTTCACCATAACTAATCCGAATTAATTCCTCTAATTATGCTACTTAAGATTGTTCATCCTTGTTGACAGTTGAAAACCCCTCACTTATCCAATAATCTCTCTCGAGCAGAATTGAACTTACC
>JAOXJP010147823.1:0-13187 GCA_025762735.1 Platanus orientalis | reverse complement strand
TCATTTTATCGCCTATTGGCGCTACCCCTAAACTCCCACGAATGAATTCATTCCTAATTTTATCCTTTTTAGTCTTTTCATGAAACAATACTATGTTTAATTCATTCAGTTTCATGTTAAGGTAAAGAATCTTTAGATTCAATTCCTCATTTATCTTTTAAAGTTTTGAATCTTCCAAAGTATTACCATTTTCAATCTCAAAGTTGGAGTTTTGTCGTAGTTGGAGAAGAATCTTCTCCAATGAATTCGATTTTTTAGCCAGCTCTTTGATTTCCTTGTTGGTCATAACTAATTTCAAGCTTTCATTGTAAAACTCATCATAGGCTTCTTAAGGTATTCCTCACCTTCATCTTCCTCTTCCTCACTTTCACTTTGGGATACCTTGAGTATTCCCTTAGTAAATGCAAAAAATGCTCTCACCTCATATGAAGATACATCTTCATTGTATTGGGATTCAGCATAACACTCATCTATATCATCATCCCAAGTAACCACCATGGTTTTCTCTTTTGTCATCTTTCTCTTCTTGTTTACACATTCAGAAGCAATGTGATCACGAACGTTGCACTCATAGCATACGGGTTCCTCATTAGGAAATGTTTTCCTCCTAGGGTTTGAATTTTATATATTGGGAGGTAGTTTCTTCCTAAAGTTCCTTGCATTGTTTCTCATCATTCTTTTAAATCCTTGTGCAAACAGGACCATCTAATCATCTGAATCTTAATCAAGACTGGATTTTTCTTAAAATTTTAACATTACACCTTTCTTTTTACTTGAGGATCTAAACTTGAGCTCAAAGGTTTGTATGGATCCTATTAACTCCTCTAGTTTCATTGTATCTAGATCATGTCATTCTTCAATATTCGTAATTGTGGGATAGAATCTCTCAGGCAAAGACCTAAGTATTTTTTTGGATTATTTTAGGGTTTTTGATTTCTTCTCTATGTGCTCCCATCAAGTTCATGATGTCTTAGAGATTCATGTGGAAATCGATGAATCGCTCATCTTCTTCCATCCGGAGGGCCTCAACCCTTGAGGTAAGCATTTGAAGTTTAGATTTCTAGAATAGGTTTGTTCCTTCATGGGTAACCTCAAGGAGGTCCCAATCTTCCTTAGCTGTTCAAAGCTAGAGACTCTTTTGAACTCATCTTGACTAAGGGCATAGACTATAGTATTTAGTGCCTTGTAGTTAGCATTATATACTTTCTGTTAATTAACATCCCATTCAACTTCGGTTTTTTCCTTTGGTCTAGTGTACCCTTTTTTTACAGTGGGCCAAACACCAAATTCTAAGGATCTCAAGTATATGATCATACGAGCCTTCTAGTTAGTGTAATTTGTTCCATCAAAGTAGGGTGGTTGGTTCGTAACCTAACCTTCATCCTTGGAGGCCATGGGTAATTAGGGATAGGTCAAGGATCTACTTGGGTTGTTAAGCTCATAAGAGAGCAATCTGCCCTTATACCAATTGAAATTATAAGTCCCAAAGAATCCTAGAGGGGGGTGAATAGGATTGTCTATTTTTTTAGTTCTTCTTTGTATTTACCTTCTTAAAAAATTAATGCAGTGTTAACTTAATGATTAATTGTCTCTATAATGATACTTGTTATTCAATGAAGTAGAAGACAATGGAAATAAAGCAGCAATAGCACAAGACACAATTTAAAGTGGTTCGGTAATGTTGCCTACGTCCACTACCCAAAGCTCCAACCTAAGTTGATTAATTTTATTAAAATACTTTGCAATATTACATGAGAAAATTAATTACAAAGAAACACACACCCAATATTTTGATCTCAGTAAAACTTGGTGTTTACCCTCAGTGACTCTGGTGTGGGTGAAAAAACTTCCTCTAATGACTCCAATGAAGGTATAATATATTTAAGAAATTTAATGAGATGGAGAAATAATTTTCTCAAGATATGTGATAGGATTATATATCAATGGCCTATAAGGTAGATTTGAATATTTAATCTAGTTTAATATCTCATAAATATGTGCAAGTATGCCAACAATGCACAGTAATCTCCAAAGAATAAAGTAATTAAGATTACCTCTTTTTGGCATTAACTTCTAGAGCTTTTGGCGGTTTGCAAGGTTTGGAAACCTAAATCACGATCCTCAAATGAAATTAACTTCAATCAAGAGAAATGGATTGTAGGCAAGCACTCTCACACTTCAAATATAAGCAAATCACTTCTTTAACACCCCATAATAAACCCTAGAGAGATTGTAATAGAATGGCTGCAATAAATTTGAGCATCAATGTGTGGAGAGTTATTTTTCTCAGGGGTTTTGTCACATTTCATAGAGGGTTAAAGCACCCTAATCATCAAAGATAGCAACGGTCAAGAATCCCACAGATTTGACAAGAATCCACGTAGAAATGAGATGAATTTTTTCGAATCTGAGACCTGGGATCGAGCTAGAAAACACTAGGATCGATCCATGAAAAACTAGGATAGATCCACTTTTTTCTTGGATTGATCCTAGTGGTCCAAAATTGCATAAATAGAAAATTTTCTACCTTGGATCGATCCCACTTTTTTGGGATTGATCCCACAATTCTGGGATAGATCCCACTTTGCCTGGGATTGATCCTGGGGGTCCAAAATGATGATTTTTTTTTTAATCTTTTTGTGTTTGGACTTTCCCCAAAGCCTTGGATCAAGTTCTATATATCACAGAACACCTATGTTTCAATATTTAACATATATTAATGAATTTAAACAAGTTTAAACCATTTATATGAGAGGCTTGCCTTCCTAAGTCAAGGATTAGTCTTCTAAGCCAATCTGGGTTAGGTTTGGTCAAACACACCAAAACACATACCTTCTACCTTACCTTACCATACTTGAGTAGTTCTAAAGGATGACAAGTTATGGCTTGTGTCTTCATTCTTGAGATGTCTCATGGCTTTCACTTGAATCATGTGTCTCTTCAAAGGTATGTCCAGATCCATTCTACCATGCTCTATCTTGGCTTTTGTCTTGGAGTTACAGAAACACTTTGACCATTACATTACAACTGAAGCCTACTACATCTTTACTAAAAACACATTTTTATCATTGAATTTTACAATATCTTCAACACATCAGCCTTAAAGAATCACTACAACATATACCATTGAATCATTGATCTTGACACCATCCAACTCGATCATAACAAGGCCAATGCACATGTGTAGCTACCCCAAGTTGACTCACTTAATCAACTCCAGAGAGGGACCATGATTCATTTACATCTTTGGGATATATGCTACACCACCCAAAGTTCAAACCACTTTATCAAAAATCAAGATCTTCACCATTCCAACAACCGTTATGTCATAAATGGACCCGTCACCCAAAGAAACAACACATGTCTTCTTATCTTGGAAGGTATCAAAATATTCTTTCCTAGAGCACATATGAATAGAACAAATTGAAATATCCACTCAGCATGAGAAAAAGTGTCAATAGCTTTGGAGACTATGAAAGCATCTCCAATGTATTCCTCGTGTTACTTTTCTGCCACCACAATACTGGGACTATCACTCTACTTCTTGTCAGTATGTTCCAGAAAATTCCTCTTAATGTGGTCATACTCCTTGTAATGGAAACATTGCACCTTACTCCTTCCTCTGGACTTGGACCTACTACTCCTAGGTTCCCCCACAAACGACCTTCCTCTTACATTTAGTGCACTCCCACTCACTAATGATTCACCTGAGGATTTTTTGTGCACTTCTTCATTGAGTAAAACAATCACCACATCATCAAACTTTAGTGCTCTTAAACTTGAGGAATGACTTAAGGTCATGACCAAACCATACCAGCTTTTTGGTAAAGAGGATAAAAATACCAAGGCCCTAATTTATCGTCAAAGTTTATGCCAACCAAGGTTAACTAGCTCATGACTATGTTAAACTTGTTCAAATTTTCAGCAACAGTTCCATCGTCAACCATATTCATGTGAAACAACCTCTTTCTCAGAAACACCTTATTCAAAGCCAATGGTGTCTCATACATCCATGATAGACCATCCATGAGATTTTCGAAGGTTTTCTCCTTGAATATATTAAAAGCAATCAGCAAAAATAAAGAGATGAATTGTACCTAGGGATTTTCTGTCAAGCACCTCATATTCTAAAATGGACATCATCATAGGTTTCTTCGCATCTTCCACAATGCGAAATTTGTACCATTGAATTTCTCAACTATGTATGAACCATGTGGATTCTTCTATTGTTTCCACCATTGCTTCCATTTGAACCGAAGCTCTGATACCAGTTGCTAGGATCGCAACCCTTTTATCAATGGTTCTAGGATGAAATAATAAACATAGAATAAAAGCAGACGCAATAAGAATACCATAAGAAAGAAGATTTACATGGGAAACCCTAAACCAAGGAAAAACTATGGAGCCGTAGAATCAATTTCACTATTTTGGAAGAAAATTTGCATCTCAAAACACTATAAGCTTACAAGTTCTCTCTAACACACACAAAAACACTCTCTCTCTCAAGATCACTCAATCTCACTTAGTACCACTCTTTCATATAGCCTTAGTCATCTAAAATAGTATCTATATAAATACCTTAAGGGATTAGGGTTGAAACAAACACATAAAAGAACACTTTTGTACTTCTATTCGAACCTTAGAATTTACATCCTGAGGAATTCAATCAATCAAACTTCGTTCTCAATCGATCAGATGCAACATGGCTAGTAATGCATTCTAGTCGATCAATCCAAATCTTCCTCGATAGATCCAAATTTTTAGCTTCTACTCTATTGATCGAATTTCCTCTTCGATCAATCGAGCATGTCATATTGACATCTCTCGATTCCTCCCTTCCTTGGATCGTTACATTAGGCTACACATACAACAATCTCCCACTTGGAGCCTGATTCATCTTTCTTGGCAACTTCTTGCTGCACCTATGATGAGATTTCTCCTTCCCCTATGTGAACTTCTTTCCTTGCAGCTCATCTCCTTTGTCATCACTCTTGAATAACAATTGAGGCTTTCCTATTGAACTTAGCCTCACCTGCATATTTGTTAAGACCCAAAACTTATAACATATGCACAACACTGCAACTTGGCTCTTATTCCAAAGCCACCTTTGAGAAAACTTACACACGTCCTTCTTAGTGAACTCTATACCATATACACTTGAAACATACCTCCTTCTTGAACCTAAATCATAACGTGTTTTCTACCACCACAAATAAACATCAGCCTTAAAGAATCACCTCTGCATATACCATTGAGTCATCGATCCTGACACCATCCAACTCGACCATAACAAGGCCAATGTACATGTGTAGCTACCCTGAGTCGACTCTCTTAGTCAACTCCAGAGGGGGACCTCGATTCATTTGCATCTTTGGGATATATGCTACCCCACCCATAGTACAAACCGTTCTACTAGACATCTTAATCTTCACCATTCCAACACCCATGATGTCATAAGTGGACCTGTCACCCAAAGACACAATACTTGTTTTCTTATCTTGGAAGATATCAAAATATTCTTTCCTGGAGCACATGTGAATAGAACAAACTAAATCAAATATCAACTCATCATGAGAAAAAGTGTCACTACCTTTGGAGACCATGAGAGCATTTCTAACGTATTCCTCATTTTACTTTTCTACCATCGCAATACTGAGACTATCACTCTACTTCATGTTAATACGTTTCAGATAATCCCTCTTAATGTGGCCATACTTCTTGCAATGGAAACATTGCACCTTGCCTTTTCCTCTAGACATGGACTTGATGCTCCTAGATTCTCCCACAAATGACCTTCCTCTTAGATTTAGTGCACTTCCACTAGCTAATGATTCACCTGAGGATTTTCTCTACACCTCTTAATTGAGTAAAACAATCACCACATCATCAAACTTTAGTGATCTCAAACCTGAGGTGTTAATTAAGGCCATGACCAAACCATACCAGTTTTCTGGTAAAGAGGATAACAATACCAAGGCCCAAACTTTATCATCAAAGTTTATTCCTACCAAGCTTAATTGACACATGACTATATTGAACTCATTCAAATGTTCAGCAACAATTCTATTGTCAACTATATTCGTGTGAAACAACCTCTTTATCGGAAACACCTTATTTAAAACCAATGTTGTCTCATACATCTATGACAGGGCATCCATGAGATTTTCTAAGTTTTTCTCCTTGGATATATTAAAAGCAATTGATGACAATAGAAAGAAATGAATCGTACCTATGGATTCTCTATCAAGCACATCTCAGTCTGAGATGGACATCATCATAGATTTCTTCTAATCTTCCACAATGCGAAATTTATCCCATTGAATTTCTCAACTACGTATGAACCATGTGGATTCTTCCCCTGTTTCCGCCACTACTTCCGTTTGAACCAAAGCTCTGATACTAGTTGCTAGGATCAAACCTTTTTTATCGAGGGTTCTAGGATGAAATAATAAACACGAAATAAAAGCAAGCACAATAAGAACACCATAAGAAAGAAGATTTACATGGAAAACCCCAAACCGAAGAAAACTATGGAGCCACATAATCAATTTCACTATTACAAAGAAAATATGCATCTCAAAACTCTACAAGCTTACAACTTCTCTCTCACACACACACAAAACCACTCTCTTTCTCTCAAGATCACTCAATCCTTAGTCATCCAAAATAGTATAAATACCCTAAGGAATTAGTGTTGAAACAAACATAGAAAAGAACACTTTTGTCCTTTTGTACAAACCTTAGAATTCACATCCTGAGGATTTCAATCAATCAAACTTTCTTCTTGATTGATCGAATGCATTGTAGCTAGTAATGCATTCTAGTCGATATATCAAATTTTTTAGCTTATACTCGATTGATCGAATTTCATCTTCGATCGATCAAGCCTATTAGATTGATATATCTCAATTCCTCCCTTCTTGGATCAGTACATAAGGCTACACATATAACAATCTCCCACTTAGAGCCTAATCCATATTTCTTGGTGACTTCTTGATACACTTGTGATGAGATTTCTTTTTTCCCTTCGTGAACATATTTCTTTACAGCTCATCTCCTTTGTCCTCACTCTTGAATACCAATTCAAGCTTTCCTATTGAACTTAGTTGCACCTGCATATTTGTTAAGACCCAAAACTTGTGATATCTGCACCACACTGCACCTTGGCAGTCATTCAAGAGCCTCCCTTGAGGAAAGCTTGAACTCATCCTTCTTAATGAACTCTGTGCCATATACACCTAAGACATAATTCCTTCTCGAACCTGAATCATAACATATTTTATATCACCACAAACAAACATTGGCCTTAAAGAATCACCGCTACTATAACATCGAATCATCTGCTAACACCATCCAATTCGATCATAATAAGGCCAATGCACATGTGTAGCTGCCCCGAGTCAACTTGCTTAATCAACTCTAGAGAGGGACCTCGACTCATTTGCATCTTTGGCTACACAACCCAAAGTTAAAACTACTCTATCAAAAATCTTAACCTTCACCATTCCAACACACATGATGTCACAAGTTGACCTATCACCCAAAAACATGTACAACACCTATCTTCTTATCTTGGAAGGTATCAAAATATTCTTTCTTGTAGCACATAGGAATAAAACAACTTGTATCTAATACCCACTCATCATGAGAAAAAGTATCAATACCTTTGGTGACCGTGAGAGTATCTCTAATATATTCCTCATGCTCCTTTTTTTCCACTGCAATACTGGTACTATCACTCTACTTTCTGTTAATACGCTCTAGATAATTCCTCTTAATGTGGCCATGCTCCTTGCAAAAGAAAAATTACACCTTACCCTTTCCTCTAGACTTAAACCTGCTGCTCCTAGATTCCCCTATAGACGGCCTTCTTTTTACATTTAGTGCACTCCCACTCATTGATGATTCACTTAAGGATTTTCTGTGTGCCTTTTCATTGAGTAAACAATCACCATATTATCAAATTTTAGTGCTCTTGAACCTAAGGAATTACCTAAGGTCATGACCAAAACTTAGCAGGTTTCTGGTAAAGAGGATAACAATACCAAGGCTAAGTTTATCATCGAAGTTTATGCTTACCGAGGTTAACTAGCATGTGACTGTGTTGAACTTGTTCAAATGTTCAGCAACAATTCTGCCATCAACTATATTCATGTGAAACAACTTCTTTATCAGAAAGACCTTATTCAATGCCAATGGTGTCTCATACATCTATGATAGAGCATCCATGATATTTTCTAAGGATATCTCCTTGGATATATTAAAAGCAATTGGCAAAAATAGAGAGAGATGAATCGTACCTAGGGACTTTCTGTCAAGCGCCTCCTAGCTGAAATGGACATCATCATAGGTTTCTTCTCATCTTCCATAATGTGAAATTTATACCATTGAATTTCTCAACTACCTATGAACCATGTGGATTCTTCCATTGTTTCTGCCATTGCTTCCATTCAAATAAATACCAGTTGCTAGGATCGCAACCCTTTTACCGAGGGTTCTAAGATTAAATAATCAATGTGAAATAAAAGCGAATGCAACAAGAACAACATAAGAAAGAAGATTTACATGGGAAACTCAAAACCAAGGAAAACTATGGAGCCACGGAATCAATTTCACTATTTCAGAAGAAAATATGCGTCTCAAAATGCTATAGGCTGACAAGTTCTCTCTCACACACACAAAACCACTCTCTTTCTTCCAAGATCACTCAATCTCTCTCAATAACACTCTTTCATATAGCCTTAGTCATCCAAAATACTATAAAAATACCCTAAGTAATTAGGGTTGAAACAAGCATAGAAAAGAACATTTTTGTTCTTCTATACGAACCTTAGAATTTGCATTATGAGGAGTTCAATTGATCAAACTTTATTCTCAATTGATTGAATGCATCGTGGCTAGTAATGAATTTTGGTCGATCGATCCAAATTTTTAGCTTTTACTCAATTGATCAAACTTCCTCTTCGATCAATCAAGCATGTCAGACTGACATATCTCGATTCCTCCCTTCCTTGGATCATGACATTAGGCTACACATACAACAATCTCCCATTTGGAGCCAAATCTATCTTTCATGTCAACTTCTTGATGCACCTATGACGAGATTTTTTCTTCCCGTTTGTGAACTTCTTTCTTTGTAGCTCATCTCCTTTGTCATCACTCTTGAATACTAATTAAGGCTTTCCTATTGAACTTATCTTCATTTGCATATTTGTTAAGACCTAAAAATTGTGACATATGTGCCACACTCCACCTTAGCTCTCATTCCAGAGCTACCTTGGAGAAAAACTTGAACTCGTCCTTCTTAGTGAACTCTATGACATATATACCTGAAACACACCTCCTTCTCAAACCTGAATCATAACATGTTTTCTATCTCCACAAACAAGCATTGGCCTTAAAGAATCACCATTACATATACCATCAAATCATCGATCATAACAAGGACAATGCACATGTGTTGCTGCCCCGAGTCAAACTGCTTAGTCAACTCCAAAGAGGGACCTAGATTTGTTTTCATCTTTATGATATATGCTACACCACCCAAAGTATGAACCACTCTATAAAAAATCTTGATTTTCACCATTCCAACACCCATGATGTCATAAGTGGACCCATCACCCAAAGAGACAACAACTATCTTCTTATCTTAGTAGGTATCAAAATATTCTTTCCTAGAGCACATATGAATAGAACAACTTGAATCTAATATACACTCATCATGAGAAAAATTGTCAATACCTTTGGAGACTGTGAGAGCATCTCTAATGTATTCTTCTTCTGCCAATGCAATATTGGGACTATCACTCTAGTTCCTGTAAGTACATTCTAAATAATCCCTCTTAATGTGGCTATATTCCTTGCAATGGAAACATTGCACCTGGCCCTTTCCTCTTGACTTGGACCTACTGCTCCTAGATTCCCCCACAGATGACCTTCCTCTTACATTTAGTACACTTCCACTCACTGATGATTCACCTAAGGATTTTCTATGCACTCTTCATTGAGTAAAACAATCATCACATCATCAAAATATAGTGTTCTCGAATCTGAGGAATTACTTAAGGCAATGACCAAACCATACCAGCTTTCTAGTGAAGAGGATAACAATACAAAGGCCCTAACTTTATCATCGAAGTTTATGACTACCGAGATTAACTAGAATGTGACTGTGTTGAACTCATTCAAATGTTTAGCAACAGTTCAGCCAGTAACCATCTTCATGTGAAATAACCTCTTTATTAGAAACACCTTATTTAAAGCCAATGGTGTCTCATACATCCATAACAAAGCATCCATGAGATTTTCTATGGTTTTTTCCTTGGATATATTAAAAGCAATTGATGACAATATAGAGAGAGAAGAATCATACCTAGGGTTTTTCTGTCAAGCACCTCCCAATCTGAATCTGACATCATCATAGGTTTCTTCCAAAATGCAAAATTTGTACCGTTGAATTTCTCAACATGAACCATGTGGATTCTTCCACAATTGACGCCATTGCTTTAATTGGAACCAAAGCTCTAATACTAGTTATTGAGATTGCAACCCTTTTATTGAGGGTTCCAGGATGAAATAATAAACACGGAATAAAAGCAAATGCAATAAGAACAACATAAGACACAAGAGTTAAATGGGAAACCCCAAACTGAGGAAAACCATGGATCCACATAAACAATTTCACTATTTTTGAAGAAATTATGTGTCTCAAAACATTTTAAGCTTACAAGTTCTCTCTCTCACACACAAAACAACGATCTTTCTCTCTATAGCACTCAATCTCTCTCAATACCACTCTCTCATACAATCCTAGTCATCCAAAATGGCATTTAAATACCCGCAAGGAATTAGAGTTGAAACAAACACATAAAAGGATACATTTGTCCTTCTGTATGAACCTTGGAATTCATTTTCTGAGAAGTTCGATTGATTAAACTTCCTTCTCAATTGATCGAATGCATCATGGCTAATAATGCAATCTGGTCGATCGATCCAAATCTTGCTCGATCAATCCAAATTTTAAACTCTAGCTCAATCGATTGAGCATACTAGACATGATATATCTCAATTCCTCCCTTCCTTGGATCATTACATTAGGCTCCACACACAATCGTGTTAGATTTCTACATCACTCTATGGGTTTGAAGGAACTTCTTAAGGGCTTTTCCAATGGAAAATTAATGATAAAACCATCTAACATGTATATAAAGATATTGGGAAGAGATTGAGGGATGAACAAACACTTCAACATGAAGTTTCCAATGGTTTTCATGGGCGCAAGGAAGCAATATAGGATTGCATAGGAACTTTGATGAATGACTATGGAAAAATTGATTTGCTTGACTAAGTCTAATGGAGATAAGGGAATGGTTGATTGAGAATTGATGAAGTGCATGAGAAGGAAAAATAGATTTTATCAACTAAGTCTAATGAAGACACTGGAATGGTTGAGTGGGAATTGATGAGGTGATTGGGAAATGAAAGGAGGTTGTATGGGAAAGATAAGAAGGTGACAAGGGAAGGAACAAGGAACTTAATGATGATGGGTTTCCAATGAAGTGATGGTTTTCAAGATAGTGGGAATTTTGGTTTGTGGGAAATAGAAGTGAGGTGATGGAAGTGTGTAATGGAGTAACATATGGTATCCAAATGTGCAACTGGGGTCCATAATACAAAATGACCAAAAAGAACCCCAAAAAAGAAAATTTTGTTTATGACCTCACTACATCACTCAAAAAAAAATTAAAAATTAAAAACTATCTAGAAAATACACTTTAAATTTTAACGGTAGAGAGGGAAATGAGGAAGAAAAGCAAGGTTTGATTTTTCATTTAATCTTTTTAAGAAGAAATTTTATTTTTTCAATAGAGCGATTTGGCATTCTGCAATTGGAACCACTACAGAAAATCATGACTCACAAGTCATGAAAAGGGTGGATGGATTCTTTTAAAGGAGATCTTTGGTGATTTGTGGGATGGAGCAATCCACTTAAAGAGATAAACCACATATTATACTAAAAAGGCGAGAGGGATCATATAATCTGGGACTTCCTTTTCTTTCACAGACATGAAATATAAAACATGGAACATGTTTGAACATGGGTGGTTGTGGGGGTCATATAACTCCCAATCCGCTTCGGATTTGGTAAGACAACTTAGAGAGTGTCTAAAGTAAGAATGAAATCACATGAAATTTGTGCTTGACAATTCCCATATCATGGATACGCGGCGAAAAATTAAAACCTTAATTGATAAAGGAGAACACATCAACTTTGCGATGATGTCTCTCATAGAATAACCATCAAAGGAGAATTCTCTTTCCCCTAAAGTTTTTTTTTTTAGTCTAGATCGATTTTCCATCTCACCGACCCAAAAAAAATTTCTCATATCTAATCTACTGCAATCCACCCCCAAAAAAAAAAACTCCTGCAATCTAATTTACTCTTTCTTTCTTTTTGTGAAAAGACGTGAACCATTTATCAAAACCAGCACTATATGGAGAAAGGGTGAATATAGACACAAGGCTAAGCAGGCATATACATCTAAAGGGAGAAACGGACATAAACCTAAGCAGACATATCTAGCTAGACTTTGCTTGTTTTGCGTAAATGGTGATCTACGTTTAATACATGTCAGATACCACGACACATGTTAACTCTGACTTTACATCTTTGCTGGGAGTGTTCCACGTGTCTCCATTTTGTGGATGTATTCCTCGGTTAAACAAAATCCTCGCGTCATCTGTAGGAAGATTTTTAGGATGGTGCTAACAGTGACACCTGGTACTAGGGAGATTGTTGATGTGTCATGGTAGGATGCTCCAAGATGTGAGACATGTGACAAAAAATCAGTTTCTAGTCCTACCACAAGGCAGATTAAATTAATGAACATGCGGGACAAATGGCAGAACACTAGTTTTTGCCAAAACACAAGAAAAACAAAGATGCATAAAATGGTCACATGGTAGATGGAGAAACTAGAATTGGTTACCAAAACTAAATGACAGTTTCTCCTCTATACATGGGCAAAAGTGGGGGAAAACATGTGTATAAGTGGCTGAACGATGGAATAGAATTTCAGCAGCTGCAAACAATCTTTAAAGAATACATGTGGTGAATCTATCCAAAACATGGGAAAGTGCACAAAATGGATGGGGAAAGACATAACTACTTATATATATATATATAC
>JAOXJP010147812.1:0-13187 GCA_025762735.1 Platanus orientalis | reverse complement strand
ATTGCAACCAATAGAAATCCACCTAATGGCGTTACTCACACCCCTCGTCCATATCAATCAATACATGCTCATTAGCATACCCCCATCCTCACTCTTCATTCAACAAACACAACTTGATCTTATCCCTTCATTTGTCAAAGTCACATATCCATGCCCCTTAACACCAATGCATCCCAACCCTCCCCAAGATTTAATCATAGCCCTCCACCTCATTTTAGATAAGCATCATCTCCACCCGCCACTTAGCAACCCCTAGATTGAATCCTAGCCATCCACCACACCAATTTGAGGCTATAAATAGCCCCAAATTCATGCAGCTTTGGGTTGGCAACAAAAAACCCTAAACTCTCTAAGGCAAGAAGAAGAAAAAGAAGAAGAAAAATAAGAAGGAAAATAAGGGAAATTGCAAACCTTAGGTCACTTGGATCCAATGTAAGCCTAAACCCTAGTCTAGCTGCTCCCTCTTGTGATCATATGTAAATTTGGTATATTGTTATACTGTCCAATTCATGTCTAAGCATTGCTTCAATTCAGGTTACATAGTAAAGGCTCAACAACCTCTACTTGCTTTTATTTTTTAACATGCTTCAGTGTTGATTTTCTTGTAAATTTTGTAGAGGGCTGATTGAGCCCGAATTTGACTATGTTAGACTAAACATACATGTTATTTACTATATTTAATTTCATGATTTTAGGAGTTGTGGAAGGCCTCGAGATGGCCCCCCAAAGAGACCCCAAAATCTGGGTCTTTTGAGACCTAGGTTGGTTGAATATTTGGGGATTTTCATTTGAATTTTATATGCATGATTTGAAGCCCAATTTTTTAAATGATGTTCATATACATGTTGCCTGCTAGATTGCATAATTTCACAATTGTTTTAAAACCCTAAGGGTTCAAAAATCGAAAAATCCATCTGCTGGATTTTTTTCTCAATAACTAACACCTGATTTTTATGGAATTAAAAATCATTAAAAATCAGGTGTTGAACTAACATGCATCGAGAGAAAAATTAGGCATTGAGATCTAGGACCCACCTCAGGTAGCCCTTATTCTTCTCTAGCCCTGTTCCATGGAAAACAGAGCCTCTGAAGTTCAATCCTGTGCATGTGCACCTTTGTGGCCCTTATTTCTATTCCAAGGCTTGAATTTAATTTTAGGCATTGGATGAAAATTCAGGCGTTGAAGTGAATTTCAGGCATTAAACCTGGGTTAAAAACCATGTTTTTCAAAATTTAATTAAGTGTGTGTGTGCCCTAGGTGTAGTGTAAGGACCTAGGAGAAACCCTATCCCTCTGGGCCCCACTTTTGTGGCCAAAAAACTTAAGTTGGTTACTGGTTTCAACACCCAATGCCTGAATTTTCTTTGAATTAAATTCAGGCGTTGAAAATTCAGGCTTCAGACCAAAAAAAGGCATAAGGCCTGTAATAGATGACTAAGTGGCCTACTTTGGGGGATCATATCTCCATGTGACTTGAAGCCATGACCCCTAGGGTTGCACAAACTTCCCCAAACCATGGGTCCCACAGCTTTAGGACCCACTAAACAATCCCAAAAGACCACACAAAGATACTGATATGATAGCCTTCCCAACGCCTGAATTTCACCTTGAATTAAATTTCAGGCATTGAAAAATCAAGCGTTGAGATGAAAAACAAGCGTTACGCCTGTAAGTAAAAAAAATAACTTATCTCCCTTTCTCTACTTTTTGTTAGGGTTAACATCTAACCCAAAAAACCCAACCAATGAACAATTTATAGGGGTCCACAACCCCTCTAAAGACCTAACCCATGAGGGATCTCCTACAATTAGGATATGACAAAACTACAGACAGTTTTTAGATTTTTCAGAAGCCAACGCCTGATTTTCACCCTGAATTAAATTCAGGCATTGAGGGTAAAATCATGAGTTAAGCCTGAGAAAAATCCAACAAACACACAACTCAGTATTCACAAAGCATTGGCATTAACATATACTAAGATTTGTATGAATGGGAGAAGCTGCCCTAAAAAGGCTAGTATTTGGGGTGCCTAACACCTTCCCCAAATGCAACCAAACAACTTACCCTCAATCTTAGGAAAGTAGATCAGTCTTAGGAGTTAAACCCCTAGACCTCTGGGTCTAGACTTTTCCACTTCCTCGAAGACGAGAACTACCGTCCAACTCCGTCAGCCAAACCTCGAGTTAGTGGTGACTCCAAGCAAAGCCCAACCCTCGCACGGGAGGGGTTGGCACCTCGAGAGCCGAAGTGGGCGCTCGATGTCCACAATTGACTTTTCATGTCTCATCAAAATTAATTGTCTTTTATTAGTTGCCTTTTTTTCTCTGATTTTTATAAGAATTACATATGTCTTCTATTAATATGTAACACCTCACATCATTTCTCTCATATGTTCTCTCATCCTCTTTTTTTCCTAATTTGTTTCTACTTTACCTCTGTTAAATCAATCTACTATATTATCTTTTATATAATAGGGGTGCCACCTTGGCAACCTTGTGATTCTTTTCTTTTTCTCTTTCACTTTTTAAAAATTTCTCAGGTCTCAGATGAACACTTTTTTGCTCTCTCTTATCTCATATAATTTCTTTCACCTAAAACCTACCATGTGTGCAACGTAACATATTCCCTCTTTCTTTATATCTTAAATTTCTACTTTTAATTGTAATTCTCTCTTTTCTATTTAAAAGGCACATCTTTCTTCATAGCTTAAATTGTCTTATTTAACTGTAGTTCTCTCTCTTTCCTATTCAAAAGATACCTCTCTTTCATTTATTTTTATTTTTTATTTCCCAACTTGATTCAGATTGAGGCTAAAGTTTGAGAATGTTGTCTTGTTATCATTATCTTTGTTTTGCCTTTTTTTTTTTTTTTTTTTGGAATAATACATTGATAATGTTTTATTTCAATGTGGTGTGAAAGTGCGTAGTTGTAACAACCTTCTTTAGGTTTGTGCCCTCCAAGGGACCCATTATGAACATGTTTTCCTAGGATTGGGGAAGATAGGGCAGGTAAGATGATAACACTTATGATCCCTAGACGACCACTAAATAACAATCACAATAGTACATAATTAAAATGCATAATTGGACTCTACAAGCCTAGAATAGAGCAAGACTGAGTCTTAATAAGTTTATTTGGGCCTAAAAATCTAAACCCATCCAACCACTCAGCGGGTTTCAAAGACTGGCCTTAAGCCCTGTCAAAGAACAAGCTTAGAGGGCATCTTGGGCCATTAACACCCAGACAGCCCTACCTCGATCCCCGCAGATTTGGTCCACCCCCTTAACGAACTGCTAAGGTCCATGCAGTGGTGGAGACATGGCGTCGAAAAGTGAAAATCCCCCTACCCCTAAAAAAGTGTAAATCACTTGTTGACACCATGTGCTCGCCGCTACATGTGGGCGCATTATAACCTCTTGTTATTGGTCCCATCTTAAACTATTTCCAAACTCTACTTGACCATGTGATCTAAACCTGGGACCATTTGACTGATGTTAAGAGGATCAAAAACTTGCTTCAAAAGCTCACAAACCACCCCCCCCCCCACAATGTATAGATTAGATAGTTAAAAATATCTCATCATGCTGACTTTCAATGCAATTTTTTATGTGGACCCATCATGTAAGTCCTAATAATATGAGACATGACACATATGGTGAGTTATTGGAGCTTAGACCCATATACAGTTCTGTAGGCCTAAACATAAGAATTTCTCATAATGAAATGTAAATAACATTATCACGAAACATCCATTCCTTCTACTAGAATTTCTTATGAGATGATGATGAGGAAAAAAAGATCCTTCCTAAGAGAATAGAGTTCCTTTAGCTTCTAAGTTGGAACAGATTGCCTTACAAATCTCTCGTAAAAAGAGCATAAACGTGAAACCTATGGACATTCTAGGAATATCAAAGTTACAAATTCCTAGATTGTCTGATCACTAAGGTTCCTAGAGCTTCATTGGACAAACTTACACAGTTCACAATCATAGTGATGTAACAACTATTAAATTGATGGATACAAAGTATCCCTTTTGGAGGCCCACAATCAAGTCAAGAAAGGGAGTATGGAAGAGGCCCAATGGGCTTTTGTAGTTAGTTTTATTTTTACTATTTTAGGGGTAGTTTTGTCAAAGTTTTATTACTTAAGGGTGATTTTGTAATAAAGCTTTCCAGCCAAAGAGTTTTACACAAATAAGAGTAGAATAGGGTTTTTTTTTTTTTTTTAATTTAGCAAGAATTTCATTATATAAGAAGTGATTTAGGGCTGTACATAAGGCATTGAAGAATTTGAATGAAAATTGGTTTGAAGGTTTGGGTTCCACGAGTGGAATACCAGGTATGAAGGCTCTCTCTCTTCTCTCTTCTTTTGTTAATCTCTCTTTCTCCCTCTCTCTCTCTCTCTCTTCCATCTTCTCTCTTGATTCTCTATTTTCTTGTTGTTTCATTACTTTAATCTAGGAGTTGTTGTTTGTTTGGCTGTGATAAGTTTCTGTGCAAGGTTTAAAAACAATAACCTCAAGAATCTATACCCTACAACCAAACTTTTCTTCCTCTCCTACGATTACTTTATTTCCTTTCTTCTTCTTGTTCTCTCACTGCAAACCACACCTTAACCTTCTTTTACCCCCATAACAATCCCTCTTTAAGTTGTCGTCTATTACAATCATCAATAAAACTTTGTTATATTTTCTACAGGTCTGAAACTCCACCTCCTTGCTTGCTATTTTCATAATCTAAGATAAGAACACCAATCTCCAGAACTTGTGGCCAAGTCTAATACACCATCTTGTAGTCCTTATCCAAAACCCAATTCTACCATCTGATTTTCATTCCTAATAGCCAATATATTTACTTCTATTAGCCTCTACTCCTACCTCTCTCAGGCTATATTCTGAAGCCTAAACTGCCATAAGATTAGCACTAAATATTCCCAGATTGGTGTTAATTGATTCACCTAGTTTAGCCCTCTAAGCAACCTTGATACAAACCTATAATTGAACTACTTTTCTATACTCAACCAACACCATTAATCACTCTTCCCTTCGTCTTGAAATCCCCACACGTGTCCTCTAATTTAGTTCCCTTAATCTAACATTCTACTTAGCCAAAAACAAAGGCCCACCGTGTGTTTGTGTTAAGTCCTTACACAAAACAATGACCTTTTCCATACAACTTCACATACTATAACCTATCCAAATTTATTGAGATTTAGAACAGAAGTACACTTTAGGCCCAAGAATCACCCTACCAAACCCTAAAAATTTATGATGCACAACCAGGGGTAATTTGATAATTCACCATTGCTACCCGAATTTTCAGAATTTGTCCCTTGTGGTATTCCCACTTATAAAGAGTTTTGTTGACTATTGATTAAGCCCTACACTTGTGGAAACCCGGCCTTCTCTTAGGTACTTCCGCATCACATAGTAATTTAGATTCTTGATTTGATATAAAATTTAAAATTCTCATCTTCACACTGATCAAGATTTAAAGTGTAGAAATTATTGTGTTCATCATTTAGGTATTATGAGTAAATGAAAATCTACAAAGTTTGGTGAACCCTTTATGAGATAGTTGACTACTAAATAAGTAATTAACTCTGCTAACTAAACATATATGATAAGAAGAAAAAAGAAAAAAAAATGTGGATTACATCCAAATATCATAAGTTGGCTCCACAAGCTGGACACGAAGGTGGTTGGTCATATGGATGAGGAACCATTATCATTCTTTTGTCATACGGGTAATGTCATACTTTAATTTTTATGCCATTATTATATTCATTGATTAATGCCATCTAATCTAATGGTCCAATTTGGAGATGATTGGTTTGTAACATCAACATAACTCCTGATTTTTTGTATTAAAGGCTTACACTTAATGCTGCGCACAAATTCTTCGAGTTCTCGATCTTTAATTATTCTTACCATTATATCAAAATTAATAATATGAAAGAATTAATGATCTTTTTAAAGTTGCCTCACCCAATAGTTGGGGAACTCGGGAAAAAGTTTGGGATAACATTTTCAAAGTGAATTGGGAATACTACCAATTTTTTTTTTCAAAAGATAATTCCTAGTAGAATGTTTAACTTTAAAGGATTTGTCTCATTTAAATATACACAAATCTGTACTTCACTCATATAAAATTCATTGATAGGGGAACATTACTTGTGTGTTTAAAAATTGAATTGTGAGATTTCCATGAAAACCACAAGTCCCAAACTCTTTAGGGACTAGCATGGAAACCCATATATTATCTTATCTATAGTTGTATGAATAAAAACCAGTGATTGACACTCATGCATAAGTATTGGTAATTATATGTAAGAAATTTTTTAAAAAATGCTCCCTTATATATTTGGCTGGTTATTAAGTTGTGTAGCTAGACTAGTTTGGACGCAATCACTTTTGTATGTACCTAGTCACAAGAATTGCATTTAACAAATACATTGGTCTTGTTTTTTCTTCATTTCTATAAGAGTGTTATAAGTAGATGGATTGTCACTTATGCATGGATAGTGGTGATTTTATGTAAAGGAAATTGAAATATTACTTCTTTACTTGAGAGGTTATTAAGTTGTGGCTAGACCTCTTTGGACCATGGTCATTTTCATGTGTTCCTAGTCACATAAATTGCATTTAACAAGTACACTATACTTGATCACTTGTTTTATTTATTTATTTATAAAAGTGAACAATTTTCTCATAAAACCATAACCTATAACCTAACCCAATAGGAAGAGCTCTCCTAAGCCTAACCTAATTAAGCCTAACATGAGTGTAAGAGGAGTCATAATTCATATGATACAATATAACACTAGTAAGAACACCATCTTCCAAATTAATTAATCATCTTATAAGAGAGATTGGAACTGTGACCAATAAATGTTTTACTAATGTGCTTTCCATTATGTACACACCAACTCACGCATGCCTTCTATTGTAAAATAGCTATTATTTCCACCTGGAAATTGATTAAAAAAAGAATGTGCAAAACTAGCTGTCCTCCTTCTGATTTTAATATAAGCGTGAGGAATCTTATGAGGATGTGCTTTGTAGATTCCAATCATATGGTTATTAGACTATTGATCAGCCATTTTCCAACTGAGTTCATACTTCATATTATCAACTAACTCATCTATATATAGAGGCCAATATAGTAGGAAATAAACTAATAAATTTTGGCTGTACAAGGGAGTGGTCCAGGTTCTAAACCTTGTGGAAGCAATTATATGGATTGCGTTTACGTTTGCCCCTTGGGCTAGATTGGTCACCAATGTTGCAGAAGGCATGATTGATTATACAAAAAAAGAATCAATTTTGTGTCTAGTCTTCCATCTCTCTTCCCTCTATTTCATAACCTCTACCAAGGCCCCATATCAAGTACTACTACATACATGATGCATATTTATAAATACATATTAGACTTTCCTACTATAAAAAATACTTAATTATTCATCTCTTTATTAATGTATCATAGAAATTATTACTATTTCAAACCATGTTATTTTGAAAAGGTTCACAATTGCATGCCATAAATCTTTTATATTTATAATATTTTAGGAATCAAAATAATTATTGTTATTCTAAAAGAAATCAGCTCATATTAATTGATGCCTCCCAAATTTTTAGTTTATGCTTTCATCTTCTTGGGGGTAGGCATTATAGTACTATAGATGGATTGTTTTTTGTTTTTTTGTTTTTAAATAAAAAAATAAGAATAGAAGAAAAATAGAGGTTGGTTGTTCAAAATCTTAGCCTAAGTCCAACCCTATCTTGGTCCATTTATGATTTGAATGCTCAAACCTAACCCAATGGCCCTCATTCGCTATTAATCCGATTTGATTAAGTTGGATCATTGCTAGACCTTGTCGACATATACTTCAAATCCATATAGATGATTCTGTTAGAACAATATTAATGCCCTTATATGTATACTATTTATCATAATTTTCTTATGATTATAGTATGGGTTAAAAATTTGACCCAAGCATGTGCAAATTGGTCAAACTTTGTTGGATTTATGTTAGAATGGCTTATACTATTAGTATTTCTCGTGTTGCATTGATTTTATAATTTGGTCTCATACGCTCTAAATCATCTATTTATTATATTATATGATTTTTTTTTTATGATTGTTTGATATTTTTTGTATGTATTTTTTATTTACTTTACTAAGATAAATGGGTACTAGGATTATAGTCCTTATTATATATCCAGGAAATTCTCATCTCTTGCACTATAAGACAACCCCTTAACTTCTAACATGTAAAAGATAAGTTAACAAATGTTGAGATGTGACCCATCTTAGTTCATCGTACAACTTGGATGAGAACTTAAATAGGTTGATTAGTAAAAGGGGTATTGATTATGCAACTTATATATAGGCCAAATATAGTTATGTGACACTCCTTAAATCTATTGTTTTAAGTCAAGTAGCCCTATGTGGTCTAATATCAATATCTTAGTTTGCAGTAGATCATGTCAACCAAATCTTACCACATTAATGTTCCTCTATAGGAGAGATGACACAATATGAATTTTCCAAGAGAAAAGTCGAGGTTTCAAACCTTAGGGGTAACAATTAGGCAATGGATTGTGTTGAGATTTGCATCCCACCAATATAGTATAGGGCACCAATAAGCCCCAGTGGCCCTACCATTTTTTTTATCGTATTTGTACATGTTTAAATACTATTACATAAATTTGGTGAGATTATCCTATTCTCATTTGAATTCAAGAAACTAGCCTCATTGGTTGACTTTTGTACCCTTTTACCCTTTGCAATAATGGAAGATAAAACTGATGGCACTTTTATTATGAGTAATGGATGATTATGCATTGTTGCTTTATGTCACGTTTTCAATTGTTAGATCAACAAAGGATCTAAGGGTTGAAGTTTTAATTTCTTAAAATAAAGTTAATTTCTTTCTCTAATAAGAGAAGTTTGGACATGAGAACTCCAAATAAAAGGTGTCTCACAACAAGTTCAGCCTTTTGTTTCATAAATAAAAATAGAGTGAAAAGAGAGGGTTTTCTACTTATGAAGACATTTTGGCAAGGTTCACCGAATCGGATTTTTGATTCAACTTGAATAGCTTAGGAGTCAACTCGGGGAGTCATGACACTTTATTTTTAAATTTTAAAATATAATAAATTTTAAAAAATTACAAATAATATTTTGGTTCAAGTATTATCTATTTTATTGATAATTATAAGTAGTATCATAACTTGAAAATACAAAAATAAATTATACAAATTACTAATTATCTAATACCATAGTAATGTAGACCTAATTAATTCTAAACTCCAACATCCAAACTAACGTAAAAGTACTACAATCAATATTAATATATTGGAAAACCGAAGTACATTTTTTCAACATAAACACAAAAACAAAATACTGTCCAATCTCCAAGGTCTAGGTTTTTATGTTCAAAAGTTAAAGTTTACAATCTAATCTTCTTACCACTTTAGCCTTCATTTTACTAAATTCTTGACTTTCTTTCTATCTTTTAGGGTTTTGAATGTCTTCGAGAGATCACTTATAGAATTTTGGAAAGAAACCTCAAGCCCAAAAAATTAGAGTTATTTTATTTTATTTTATTGCATTACAACTTCCCTTGAGGTCATTTTAAGATTTACAAGACTTGACTAAGTCACATGAATCAGTCCGAGTTAAATGATCCTACCGAGTTAGCAACTTGACTCAGTGAGTCAGGTATAATTTGGAGTCAACAACATGACTCGACTCATAAGGTTTATGAGTGGAGTTAACTCGGGGAGTCGACAAACTATGTTTCTTGGCATCTCACCATTGTAGATTTATATCTTTTTTTTTTAATCAGTCCATGGATCATCTACTATTTGATTAATATTTAGTAAGTTCTTTTGATCACAGAAAATTTACAAACTGATTACTCAGTATATAAAAGGGTACAAACATGAATTGTGTGTATCTACATGCATAACTCATGTGAAATCAGATCAAAGTCCATTGGGCCGTGTGGGTCTAGGGTAGATAGATCCAATAAAGGGATAATAATAAACACTAGTTATGTGGAGATTTAATGTGTATCTCACATATGAGTCGTGAGAATCCCTAAATGGTGTAATGACCCAACCATGATTTTTAATTGATATAGATGTTGTAATGGATTTTAAATGGATAGTAATTCATGTAAAACTTCAATTTTGAAGAGATTGCGATCATATCAAACAACATATTATCAAATCAAGAAATAACAATAAATTAAACTAAACTTTTCCTTTAATAGACCTAATATAGATAAAAAGCTTTTCTATTCCATATGTATGGGCTCTCTCTTACAATATGTCTTCCATTTTGTCTCGCTTTTAATTCTTCATTACAAGTTTAACAACTTCCATTCTCGCATAAGTTCTAAGGGGTGCATGATCTATCTTTCACTGAAAGATCGAGCAAGTCCAAGGGGTTTCTCATGCAACATTCTTGTTAGAGATGTATTAAGAAAATGTAATTTCTTAATTTTAAAAATTACCCATGATTATTAATTAATTGATCAAATGAAATTCTATTCAAGCTTGAAAGTATGTCTGAATGATTCTTTAAGAAAGTCACAATTGAAAGTGATTATGTTGGTACTATCCAATATTTAAGTAAGCTTGTAGTCAGTTGCAAGTCCCTCTACAAACATTCAAGTACTGGTTATTAGAGAAGAGGTATTGAACTTAAGTTCTGAATGCCCAAAATTAAGTTTAAGGTCGTAAACTAAAATATCAATGTACTCTAATGAAAGTTGCAGGAAATTCTTTCTTCAACTTTTTTCGTATTTGAAAAATGAGACTTTTTTTGATAGCCAGACTCTATAAAACCCCTTCATTTGGGTGGTAAAACTCCATTTAAAGATCGGATTTAGCCATCCTTTTATTATTTTTTTCTTTTCCTTTTTTGCTAAAAACTTTATTAAAGCTCCATCAAATAGAAAGTTACTTGGCAAAGCTTGCTTTTCTCTATCTTATTGCTCACCAACATATCACAACACCATCTCTTAGGTTGCTAGAATCTTGATATTCTACGTAAATCTAGTTATTGGTTTGGGCAATAATATCAATTTCTGGATGAAACCTTGGATACCTCCCATTGAGGGATTCAAAATATCCACCTCCATAGAACTTATCCGATTCAAAAGGTTGATGATATCATGGATAGATATTTGGGCAAATGGTCACTTGACTCTATTGTTTTCAGCCCAATGTTTGGAAAAAAAAATGGAACTTAAATGTTTCATCTAAGGTGAAACACTTTATATGCTATGCTTGCAAAGAGACACTTCCAGTAAAAAACAAAAAAATCTTATTAGTAGAAATGTAAATGTAGATCATAGATGCCTTATATGGAACTGTAACACTGAATTTACTTTACATTGTCTTGTTAAATGCTCAAATGCTGAGAAAGTTTGGCTTGCTTTTTCACTCACCTTAAGAACTATAGGGGATTGGCCTCTTCTTTTTATTGAATGGGTTAGAAAATGAATACAAATCTTATGGGTCCCTCCTAAAGAATTATTAATTGTAGTTACTTGTTGGAATATTTAGAAGGTTAGGAATATTTTTCTATTTAAAAAAGAACCCTTTTGGAAGTCTAAAATGTTCTCCACTTGATGGAATGCCATGCAGCCATAATTGGATTGTTAATGGTCCATGCTTTGGGACTGAAGAAAATAATTCTTGAAGAACAACATTGATAGATGTCCTTGGTCTAGTTTATCAAGCCACGTTTAGTAACACTCCGAAAGAGTGATTCTTGTATTCTTTGGTCCAGAAGAGTGATTCCGTAAAAAATGTCATTTGGTAATGTTAGATTCTCTCCATGGATTCCACTCCCAAAATCCATTTTGGAAGTTGAGAAAAGTTGTTTTTATTTCAATTCCAACTCTAGATTCTTTTTATTTTTTTGGTTGATTCTAATACTTCATCATCATCATCATCATTATAAAGATTTCAATTTTTTTTTTAAAATTGCCATTGACTCTAGAGAATGCATTCTTGGTGGAATTCAGAATCAGGAATTGAGAGCTAAATTAATGGAGGTTGAAAATTAAGGCATTTAATGTCATTTAAAACATTCCATTAACATGGCCATTAATGCCATTTAATAATTCCATTAACAACTCCTTAAATTAAGTTTTCAAATTTAGTTGTTTTCAAAATTGTCTATCATTTGTTTAGTCCCACATTGGTTAGAATAAAAAACAATGTACAATATATAAGTTCCAACTCTCCATCCCTCTTGTGTAGTTTGAGAGATTCACACACTCTCCCTCTCTTGGCTACTATGGTGTGCACACACGCACATGTGCACGGGCATGAGTGCGGGTAAGGGCTTGGGTGCAAGGACGCTTGAGGCTCACTTTGCACTCCGTATGTGCGAATTGTCGCGGAGTCACATTAGAGGTCACAAAATTACTTTTCGATAGTCCAGATGTGATCTTGTAGCATCTGAGTCATCTATGATTGATAAGTCCAAACTTGGAGTAGTGCGCAAATGAACTAGACCATGAGTCATTCACTGATTAAAAGTGCGCCAATGTGACGGATCAAGTATCATTCACCACAAGTTGGGCTTCACCAAAGTGGTACACGAATGTGCTGGACCAAGTGCCATTCGCCAAGAGTTGGACTGGACCATGAGTGCGCGAATAAGTCGACTTAAGCCCACGAATGAGTGGACAAAGTGCGCAAATGTGAATTATCAAGTCCATTTGCCACCAGTTGAGCTTATTCACGACGGCTCAAAACCAACACAGCTTAGAAGCATCCCAGTCTTGCGTCTGACTCAAGAAAGAGCCCATGCCGAGCTTGACAAAGGTCCATTCGCCCATTCCTAGGCTGAATGTGGACCAACAAGAGGTTGACACCTCATGGAGAGTTGATGGAGTGGGTGGAAGGCCTCTTCCACTATAAAAAGGGTCCTTGGGCTCCCAAGTGTAGAATAAAAGAGCAAAAAATTCGAGATAAAGGAAGACCGAGAGCAAGAAGGAAGAAAAGAAGAAGAGGAGGAGGAAGAAGAAGGTGACAAATGAGGGTTCAAACCTTTCCTTCTCTCTTCCTCCCTTAGATATGTTTTGCAAAACACATGTTCCTTCAAACCCATGGATCTACATCTCCCTTGTAGGAGCTTTGTAATGCCTCATTGGGCTTG
>JAOXJP010147801.1:0-13187 GCA_025762735.1 Platanus orientalis | reverse complement strand
ATTTACATTAATGCCCTCCTTTGACCCATGTGTATTGACTTAAACACCCTTTATCAGACCACATGTCATGCACTTATGGGTAATGGTGTGGTACTTGTCCATTCAGACTGGAGATGATCCTAAATCTGAAGGTTGTGTGTCTAGGTACACATAGATTCCTAAATTTAGACCCAAAACAACCAGTCATTGCTTCCTGTTTGTTTCGCTGTAAAACCAGTCATATATATATATATATATATATATATATATATATATATATAACCAAGGACTGCCTGCCTACAAAGTTGTAGAGACAAAGAAAAACTTTTATAATCAAGGACCCCGTTTCTTTTTTGTTGGTAAATGGATAATGTATTAAATATTTAGAAGGTTCCATAGATTAGTTTCAGCTTCTATTCACTTCATGTATATCATTTACTATCTCTCCCAAAGATATGGTAAGGGATTAATCTCAAAGCCACTCTTGGCAACTAGATGTGCTATTTTATTTTTTTTCTACTAACATGTTACAAAATAAAAGATTCAAAGTTAATAAATCCTTATAATATTTGATGTAGCTCCTAATTAAGTTTACTGGGACATTCCTCCAAATATTTCTTTATATATAACTTCAGTCGTGATTTTAGAATCCATTTTTATAATTACTTTCTTGACGCCCATGGAAATTGTTGTTTGTAACTCAAATAGAGTTGCCTCTCCATCCGCTAGCAAAAGAGAACATAGTTGCTATGATTTTACTCAATCAGATCATATAAGACATTCTCCCTTTGCATTTCGTAGATCTATTCTCATGTTTGCCTTCTGCTTTGTTGTGAATAGGGTTCCATCAAAGTTCAGCTTTATAAATTAAGTCTTTGGAGGTTTCCAGCTATTTTTTTCATTCTTTTTCTTTTCCCCGATCCAGTTTAAGTCTATTAGATCCTCTAATAATCTGCAAGCACTAGACATTAATGAGTCTATATTCAATTTTTTTACTATCAAATAAATAATTTTACACTCACCTAGCCATTTTATATCCTTATTTAACATATTCTTTTAATAAAAACCATCTTTTGAGCCAATACGTACTTAAAGCTAGTTTCATTATGATATGAGTTTCTTACTATTAAGGATGATGCATGTCACATTTTTTCAATAATCGGGCATGTGAGTAGCCCATGTGAAATTGATTCATTTTTCTCATTACATATTGGACATATAGGATCTATATTAATATTCTTTTAATTTAGTTATCCTTGGTAGGAAGGGCATTGTTACGAGCTTTTCATATAAAATGCTTAATTTTTTAATATATATTTAATGTCACTTCTTATTCTATGGGAATAATGTATTGATATTATTCTCACCTTCATTATCATTATTGTTTTTCTCATTATTTATACTTCCAATATTACTACTACTATTTATAGTTCCTAATCTAATTACGATATCTTCATATTGTTACTATTTGATACCCTATTATTGCCATAATTTACACTTTTTCTTATTTCATCTATATTAATTTCCCATTTTATCCTCATGCTCTTCTTTTGACACTTCCAAATAATATCTATATTTTATTATATATTTATCTTTACTCTCATAGTTCCAAACTATCTTATCTTCATGATTATTTGACTTATAAAATTATTTGTTATTTCTCTTAATTCTTTTGTAGGTACAAGTTCTCTTAATATATCTTCTCTCTATACTCCCTCTTGATGATTAATTATCTCACTTACTTCTACTATTGTACTATCACTTGGTTGATGACTTCTAATTCTCATATCTTTTATTGTAGGTACACATTTATCCCCCCAAAAAAGTAATTTTTTTCCCTTTACAGGCCTACCATCTGATACATTTTCTTAATAAATCCCTTCCCTTAAATAATATTTCTTAGTCAGCTTGGTTTAATAGTTTTTCTTTTCAGTACTCCTGAATTTTCTTATTAACTCTATATTCTATATAGGATAATAATTCAACCTTATTATTCTCCATATTTGATGGTAAACCTAAAAATTTCCTTTGATTATTAACTTGGTTAATTCATAATTCCTTTAGAATTACCTTTCTTACTAAGTTAAGATTACATTAACTAAAAGATAATTCTGATTTCTCATAGTTTTTTGTTTGTCCTGAAGTTTTATTAAATTTTCTAGAAATATTTTATTATTTTTTGCACATTTAACTTTGGTTTTTGTAAATATATAACAATCATAGCAAAGAGCAGATGAATTATTACTAGACTATTTCTTTTAACTTTCATTCCTTCAATTTCTCATTCTATCTCCATCTTCCTAAGATTGGCAGATAATCCCTCCATACATATGAGAAACACATACATGAGGTGATATTGGGTCACCTTGTTTTAATCTTCTAGTGAGTTTGAATTAATTACCTTGTGAACCATTCATTAGAGTTCTATAACTAACTAAAGTGACATATTTCATTATCCACCCTATCTATTTTCCACTAAATCCCATTTTTTTCTAGGAATTTCCACTATACTCTATCATAGGCATTGTTCATATCTAATTTTAGAGTCATATTATAATTTGAATTTTTTTATTTTTATAAACCTTAATATTTCACGTTCTATCATTATTGTATCTGTAATCTGTTTATTTTTAGTGAAAGCACCTTGATTAAATGAAATTATTGTATGTATTACATTTTTTTTTTTATTTTGCTAATGTATATGATAATATTTTATATAATACATTGCATAAACTTACAAGTCTGAATTAGGTTATATTTTCTGGATTTCTGATCTTAGGCATTAAGATAATAAATGTAATATTATTTTCCTCCAATGGTTTATTGTTATTTAGAATATCTAATATTGCTTCTATAATATCATCTTCTACTATGTCCTAATATTCCTGATAAAATCTAGCTTGGAAACCATCTAAGCATGGAACCTTTAATTTTTCATATCAAAATCTATTTTCCTAACTTCTTCACTAGTAAAGTGTTTTTCTAAATATATATGTTTTAGATGTTTCAAATAAAATAGATTCATCATATTTTAATATGTCATCTATATTTTGTTCATTAGGATTATTTGAGCTAAACAATTTAGTAAAATATTGATTTATTTCTTTTTGCTATATCCTTATGTTCCTTGTACCATTTTCCATCTTACCCTTGTAAGGCAAAAATTTTATTAGATTTTCTTCTATCTATGGTAGAAAGATGGAAAAATTTTGTAATTTTATACCCCCATTTTAGCCAATTAATCCTAGATTTTTGGGCCCAAAAGTTCATCATTCTTTTGTAGCTCCTCTACATTTCTTTTTGTTTTTTCAATCTCCACAATTTCGTCTTGGGTATTTTTCTTAGAATAAAGCTAACTTAATTTTTCTTTGTTATAAATAGTTTGGTAATGTATATTACCAAAACCCTCGTGTTCCTTCTCCTAAAAGTATATGGTAGTCTTCTAGGGTCACTCTATACTTTATCAATTTTTTACCATTGAAAAGGCAGTCTCCCCCAATTTCCTAGAATTTGGTCTCTACATTCTATCATGAGTCCACATCCATTCAAACTTGAATCACTGTCGTAAGAAATGTTTAGGGGGCATATAGATTTAGAATAATTGGTACATGGTCTGATCCTATGGGTAAAAGATTTTCTATTACAGCTTCTAGAAATATTAATCTCCATTAATTCTAGGTTTATTGCCTCTATTTAGTTTCCCTTTGATATTTTTGAGTATCTTCTAACCCATGTAAATAGAAGGCCGATGTATCAAAAGTTCATCAAACCCCCTTGATCTAATATGTCCTTTGCATCACTCGGTTCCTAGTTTGGTATTCTTGGTCCTTCTATTTTATCTTCTCTATTCTAAATACAATTCTAGTCTCCAATATAAATTAATGGTCCATTTAATCTTGAAGAAATTTTATCCTATTATTTTTGTTTGGTTCACCATAAATAAATAAACAATGCCATTGATTATGATTTTGTTCTATTTCAAGAGTAACTATTATATATCTACTACAAGCCTCCCCAATATATAGTTTGTTTTCTCCATAACAAAGCTAGGCCTCTTGATAGTCCTATTGAGTCTACACATAAAGAATTCTAGTCATTGCTAATCTTAGCATTTTTTCCTAATTTCATAACTTAAACATTTGGAAGTATATAATCTTTGGATTTTGTCTTTTCATTTAGAATTTTAATTCTCAAACTATCGAGGATCACCCGATTTCTTGACAGTTCCAAGTCATAGTTTTCATTGGGCCCGTTAAGGCTGATAAAGGATAGCCACCAAAACCCATTTATTTTGAAAGTCTCCCCTATAATATATATCCAATATAGTATGTAAATTACCTTACCTTTAAATTTTATTTTGGCATAGGATCATCTATATAACTATTAGCATTATATTTTCACTTTTCCATTTCCATTTATTTTTTTTGAAACATGAAGCCATAACTAAATAAAGAAGAAAGCATACCTCAACATTATTGGTATTATGCAATAAATATCCTCACACTCTCTACAACACGTCTACCATTCGGGTGATATTATCTTTTTTTCATGTACTTTGTACTCTTCCATCAGCAAATCATATCATTTCCAAACCGTCTACTCCTCTTACCCTCACCACTCTCCAACCTAAGCAACAAATCACCTTTGTGGTTAATAACCCCATGGATGCAGATGAAGTGAAGGAGTGGAAAACCTTACCCTATGTGTTAGTGGCATGTCTACAGAGGACTTCCTGGTGGATATCACGGATTTACCTACAAATCCAAATCCCGAAGATTGGAGTGACAGTCTAGCGTTCAAAATTATCCACCATAAACCCATTAAAGTACCAGTTTTCCTATGTACCATGGAACAGGCATGGAAGGTAGCGCCTGATGATGTTGAGTTTGGTTGCATGCAAACAAATTTGTTTGTAGTGAAAGAATCCTCTTGGAGTAGCCATGGAATTTCGAAGAACATCTTATCTTGATTAAGGAATGGATACTACCACAATCAACTTAGGACATAAGATTTGGAAGAATGCCATTTTGGATCCAACTATACAATTTACCAAAGAAACATTTTCAAGATGAGACTATACAAAAGCTAACAGAAAAACTTTAGGATTTCATCAGTCATGAACCTCGGCAACAAGTCGGTGAGTATTGCCCAGATTATTGTGTTCGAGTAAGCTTGGATATTGCGTAGACACTAAAACCCTATCTATTGGTTCGGAAGGGAGATGAAGGCGGTAAACAGATCGATGTAAAATATGAACGATTATCCATTTATTGTTATTTCTGTGGAGTATTGAGGCACGAGGATAAAGAACGTAAAATAAAGTCTCTCAAGCAGAAGCATGGTGAGAATATGGAGATGCATCAGGCTCAGGGGCCTTCCGGTCACCAACTAAAAGCCCTAACTAAGGTAAATGTCTTCAATAGATGGCTACATCGGTCAATGAAAATCCACACCAACCCAACTATCCAACAACAAGGAATGAGTCGGATGGTTGTCCCATGTCAAACACAAATCCCTTCAAGAATCTCACAACCCTTTGAACCATCGCCAAGGAGTAAAGGACAGCGTAGCACATCATACATGGATGACCAGCCATAATGCCCATGGCAACCGATGATGGTTTCTCAAAGGGAGGCAATGGCATTAGGAATGAATGCCACACGACAAGAAAAATTTTTGCGAATACTAAACCAATATCAGGTAAAGGCCCTACATATGGAGCCTGTGGTGCACCAACCTTCCGAAACGACATTATCCAACTCAAATTCCATGAGGGAGTTGAGTTCATCCATCCGGCCGGACACTTTCTTGCCGGAGCAGTCTTTGGGTGTTGAAAATTGTTGGACGACGGCTTCCTCAGATCATATTGCAGCATCCCACAGTGTAGTGATAAGTCTAAATCTGCTATCAGTGGAAAACCTGGTGACGTGACTCTCTGACACGAGTGATCAAAACCATAGTGGGGCGGATGCTGACACCCTACCTCCACAAGTCTCTCTTCAGGCCACGACAATGACATCACATGCTCAAGTGCTAGATCAAGGGCCGAGGGATGGATCGGTTGGGCCAACAGTTGCACAGTGGAGAAAAAAAAACCATGTGCCCATTAATGATGAGAGCCATAGGGGCTAACTTGCTCCAGCTACCCATGCGGTGCCAAGAGCTATCGAACCCACTTAGCTGGCTTTAACACATGCTCAAGTAGCTATCCCTCTACAGATGCATGAGAGGCATCCTCTAAGTCTAAATGTGTAGTAAAAGGTTAAGGCCGACTTGAGTGTGGAGATCACTTACCAGTAGGCCCCACGTTACCAACCATATCCACAATAAATGCAAGGTTTCCATTTTCAAATAGTGTCAATGAGTTTAGAGGAGGGACCTTGAGAGGGAGTAATAATGAGCAACTATTAAGAGAATGGGGTTCACTAACCCATCAACCAAAGTCACAAAACACTATTGTGGGACTAGGTGGCTCTCATGACTCACAAGTTACCAAGCTAGGTGAACCTATGCTACACAAAGAGGCTTAGCCGAACCCCACTATCCCTACACTCTAACTGGATCATGTAGTTCATGCACCAAATGTTTCTCTCTACGTGCATGGGGAATGTCACCAACCTGCATGGAAATTTTCTACATCCCACATTCCCTTACCTCCAGTCCAATTACAAGAGGTGCATCTTCATCACCTAAACAAGAAATGGACGCATCAACAACATGACACCAATTTTGAAGTCATAATCTTTGGTTCATCTCTAGGCGATAAATCAAGTTTTCCATTAACGAGTTAGACAACCACTTCATAGTACCAGATAGCTATTCCAACCAAGAGGTGGATACTAGTGCTTGTAAAAGGATTGTAGGCCTGGAACAAGAGGAATCTACTGCCGAACGGCTACAACTCTCGGCTAAGATATCCCAAGTACACCAACACAAACCCTCCATGTCCTCCCTTCAATTAAATTCCCTGATGATGGAACACCCATGTCCACACCCGAAACCATCCCTCTTGTCCCCTAGTAAAACAAAAATAAGGACCTAGGCGCAAAGCAAGTGCCAAACATAGAGCCATAAGGAGAAAAACAGATGAAGCTCCTCTATGCAGGTCTAACACCATAAGAGACAGAAGCCTTTTTGAACTTAATCAACCTGTTACTTCAGAACAAGATCAAGAACACCAAACCCACCTTATGATAGGCATGTCTATCTTTGAGTAGGCACACCTTCCATAATGATCGCATTAGCTTGAAACTATCGGGGGTGCGGGAACCCCTTGGCAGTTCCAAGAATAAAGGATCTTATACACTCCAAAAACCCACGTTTGTTGTTCCTAGATCTATAGTACAACTCCTAAACAATTGTCTCAAATTATTTTGAGGGTGGTCAAATGTGGGCATGGATTCCATAGGCCTATCAGGAGGATTATTACTACTATGGAGGAAAGAAATTTCCCTTATAGTTTTATCAATCACTACCCGGTGGATAGTAGTATCAATTGAGGACCTAGATGGTGAACCCAATTGGATTTGTGTGTTTTTGTATAGAGAACCCAATCACATGGGTAGGGATAGTTTTGGGGCAAGCTTTGTGGAATTTGTATCCAGTCTCTCAGCTCTAATTGTTTGTATAGGGGACTGGAATAGTCTCTAGGATAAATCTAAAAAGGTGGGAGGAAATCCAATTCGTCTATCTGAGCTACGACAAAGTCAATAAGGTCTTGACCAATGTTAAATAGTTGATATTGGGAACCAAGGTCCACAATTTACATGGTTAAACAATTAGCAGTATCCTCACAAAATAATGGAACGAATTGATAAAGCAGCTGCAACTTTGTCTTGGTGATTACTCTTTCTGGAAGCTCACATTAAAGTAATGTCTTTCCTAAGGTCGGATCATTTTCCAATAACACTTCATATGACATCCCCAATGAAACCATTTCGTCAACAACCCTTCCAATTTGAGTGGTTTTGGACAAACTACCAACAATGTCAATAGATTATCAGAGACCATTGGGAAAATGAAAGCATACCACAAGATGGAATGTCAACCCCTCTCTAATTAAAGACACTTATCCCACCACTAAAAAGATGGAACAAAGTTAAACTGGGTGATTAGTGGAGGAAAGTTGAAATTCTGCAGGCCAAGATGTGCCAATTAGGGTCTCAAGCCCCACACTTTTCAAACTCTAAGTGGCATACATATCATGTAATACCCCGCATTGCATTTAAAAGATCAAATTGTAATCTTGTCCCATAAGGGTAAAATTTTTTCTTTCACATGTTTAGACAGACCTTAGAGTGGTTTAGGAATTGTTTTGACCATGCTATAAGTGTAAGACCCAAGTTGGGCCTCAAACTTATTAAGTTCAAAAGTTATCTTGATTCTTTTTTGCATTTGAGATAACTTTACATGCCCACTAACACCAACCCCGAGAGAACTATGGGTTGGGCCATACCTTGTTGGAAATTTCTATGAGTCTACTTTTCAATGCATTAAATGGTGTGAGATTATGAATTTTGTAGAAGAAGTAATGGCAACTCTCCCATAAGGAGTTTGTGCTGATAGACCCATAGCTTTAGGGTAATTTTTTTGGCCCACCGGAACTAATACCGAGTGAATTATGGTATAATCTATAGATCCATGGAAATCTCTAGAAGTCTAATTTTCAATCCAACAAATGGTTTACAAAAAGGAGTTTCCTAAATAATGTTTTGCTCGTTTTATGACAGTGTCAAAATTAAAGAAAATTCAGGCAAAAAACCAGACATTATTCATGATTGATCATAGGATGAAGCCACCCCTGATCGATCAAGCAACATGGAGCTACCCCCTCTGGTGGCCTCTTGATTGATCAGGGCGTAGGGGTTAATGCTAAATGCGATTTTTGCTCACTTTGTTTACCCTATTTTGACATGGCTTCACCCATTAGACCCCCACACATGTGGGAACTTGTGTAAGACAAATTAAAACCCTATTTCCACTTCATTCGAGTTATTTAGTCTCGTTAGAATAAATAGGGAAAGACTTGTTAGAGAAGTTCTTGAGCTAAGAGAGAGAGATTCACCTCCAATTTAACAAGTTTCATTCCCAACCTTGGAAATTTGCTAAGATAGATATTTTCCTTCCTAGACCTAGCCTAAATGACCATGGATTCCTATTTTTCTACCTAAGTTTATGGTTTCTAGTCATGGATTTGTTTGTTTACTTATAGAGAAAAGAAGGCTGAACAAAGATAAGGGTGTTTTGGAGGAAGACTTCAAGGAAAGGAGGATTAACATTTGGTGAGTTGAATATGTTGTTTATGCACACTTTCCTTTCTTAGGATAATAGATTTGTACAAAATAATCTTGGATTTGGTGGTTTGTCATCTATTCCTTAGGAGCATGTTAATTTTGTGATTTCCTTGTTGAATCCTTGATTTACTTAAGTTATGGAGCTATTTTCTTGTGATGGAATTGTGTGGAACGAATGAGATAGTCTCTATTCTATGTTATGAGGTATGGGAATTTGATTTACATAGGTTGTGAGAATTGGGAATAGTTATCATGGTGAAGATTGGGCTTCACCTTTGATTTTCTTTAAGTTCCTAAAACCTTGCACTCTGTATGTTTGATAAAATGTCTCTTACAGATTTTCCTTACCATGCTCATGTTTCTTGGATGTCTTTGGATTTCTTGCATGAGCCTAATGTCTCCTATAATAAATTCTTTCAATTATATGTTGGCTAATGGCAATTTGTGATGCTCTATTAACTTCATATGTTAGTTTCTTAATTCTTGCACTCTAAATATTTGATAAAATGCTTCTTACAGTTCTTCCTTGTTATTTATATGATTCTGGAATGTCTTTGGATTCCTTGCATGAGCTATTTGTTCTATTTGGTGAATTCCTTCTTACATATGTTAGCTTATAGCAAATTTGTGATATTCTATGGATGTCCATGTTAGGATGTTAGAATCAACGTGTAAATGCTTTGGGTTGTTGAATCATTTGGGAGCTTGTGGTCGCATGAGTAGGTTGTTCTTGGCATATTTTACTCTATTGTTTTCAAAGGGATTTTACTTGGATTGCTACATGAGTTTCTTAAAGAACTTAAGATTTCTTGGTTTTTAATCTTTAGGGGAATTGGTATAAAACGATTTTACACCCATGAGCATTCCATACATTCTTAGAATAGGGTCAAGTATTTTCACTTGCATATCGACATCTTAACACCTCTCATGTGAATTTCTACTACATTCTTGGACTCTTCATGGGATAGTACATGCAGATATTTTAAATGGTATGACTATGTAGTATCTATCTTCTTCTACAAAAAATGATTTTAGAACGTGATTTTGGATGTGGGGATGTGATATGATACCCCTATGCGGAAATATTCCATTTTAGGCCCCTAAGTGTGTTGGTCTTTGTGACTTTTATATCTATGTATGGTCTTTATGACCCTGGAGACCCTTATATGGGTTGGCTAGACTTAGCCCCGTAAACCCTTATATGGGATTTCCTTCATGAGCCTAGTGACCCATATGTGGGTTGTCTTTCTCGAGCCCGGAGACCCCTTTATGGGTTAGCCTTTATGGCTATATGTACCCAATCATTGGGTTACATTCATAGGTAAAGACGAATGTCACTTCCATTGGTCTTAGGATCTTAAAGACTCCTTCGTAGGTTAGCATTTATGGCTTTAAGTACCCGATCTCCAAATCACATTAATAGGTGAAGACGGCTCTAGTGGCCCAACATATATGATATGATGTGCTAAACTAGAGACCCTTATTCAGGTTATGTGATTCTCTTTGTTGGAGACCTTTTATAGTTTATATACATGATTCGCTTTGTTAGAGACCTCATATGGTTTATGTGATTTGCTTTGTTGGAGACCTTTCATAGTTTATTTGCATTTAGATGTGTTATGTGGTGGAGATACTATTGTGGTTTACATGTGACACATTTATTATTGAGCATGTGCATACAGTACCTAGCATGTGGCATAGAGCTTATACCCTATACATGATTCATCTTAATCTACTTTAGATATTCTATGGTTACTTTGTGAAATGTGTATAATCGAATCATAGTAAGGGAATATGCTCAGAAAACTCAATGTACTCTCATTTCTACTTTAATTCTCCAGTCTATTTTGATTCTTCATATTTGCTACTGTGATTATCCTTGGTCTCTTTTTAGTGTTGTATAAATTGCATGCCCTACTACTAAGCCCATTAAGCTTATCCCAATTAGCACCACATGTAGATAGATACATGGTAGATGAGGATTACTAGGAGTCATCGGGTAGACAACGAGGTGAGAGACTGGATGGGTACCTAAGCCCAAGGGCTTCTACTTTAGTTTACTTTAATATTAGACATTTGACTCGAGACATTTGTTTCATTTCAATTTAGCTTGTATTATTGGCCATTTGAGGCCTTATGATGGATGTTGACATGGAACCTCTTTATTAGTATATGATGGACATGAGTTACTTTTCTGTTACACTTATTTGGATTATGTCATTGATACAATTATTCCACTGCGATGGGATTGTTAGAAATGGATGTGACTAATTTCTCTTTCGCTTTCGCTTGGATTGTGTTATTGATAAAGAGAGTTCAGCCATGCTTTCACTTTATCCTTCAAGGAGAAAGGAAACAAGCGTAGGCGGATTGATTCGTTAAAGAAGTTTTGAAATTTAAAGGTTGTGCAAATTTCAAGGAAATCCTTAATATGCATGTAAGGGTCCTCTTTATCTAGGCCATGAAAATTAGGTAAAAGTGCAATCACTTGTGATTTTAATTCAAAATGAGATGCATTGGTTGTGGGCAGTGCAATATAAGATGGGGGGGTTTATGGTGATGGGAGAAAATAAGTCTTTGAGGGTTTTGGATTTCTCTCTCCCTTCTACCATCATTGACACTGGGGAACTAAGATTAAACTCTAATGGTTCAAAAGATTCAACCTTAACTAGACGTTATATATGATCATGGACCCACAAAGTCATACATCACACAAACTACTGAAATAAAAGAAAAAAAATTATTTTATTTTTTGAATTTCTCCTCTCTTTTTTACAAATTAAACTAACCCTAAGGTAAGACTAGTAAAAGAGTAAGTAATTCAAATTAGAACCTTCTCCCTTGATCTTAAGCAAAAGTAAGTCCCTGGCAACGGCACCAAAAACTTCTTGTTGATTTTATTATACTCGCAAGTATACGAATCTATTCATTAGTATAGTTCGGGCAAGTGGAGGTCGAACCCATAGGAACTTGAGTGAATAATCTCAAATGAGCAAACTTATTCCAATTAGCTTTACTAAACCCTAGTCTAGCAAAAAGATTTGAGATTATCTTAAATTAAAACTGATTCAATTAAACATGCAAACAGTAAATGAACAAGGGGAAAACTAATTAGAAAACCTTAAGAAAGAAAAAATATAAGTCCTAGAATCCACTCTATAGAACTCACAAACCTTGATCAATTTTATAATTTTTTCACATACTTCATAATGCTTCAAAACCAATCTAACATTATAGAAAATCTTCAATTAATCCTTTTAAAAAAACTAAAGTCATGCTTTTCCTGACTTTAAAAATATTATAGGATTGAATAATTCAACGTAAATCTGCAAGAAATAATAGAGTAAGAGACCTTGCAATTGGCAATATAAGATCAAATTAAATAATCCAAAAATTTGAATCATGAAGAAAATATGATTAAAACCATACTCAACATACATCTATGGAGAATTTAAAGGAAAATAATATTCTTTGCATTATAACTTAATAATCATGAAAAATATTAGAGATCAAAGGTTTACTTACAACCATAGAGCTTCATCTAGGCCTTAGACAATGGAATTAGCCACTCATGAAGGTGTTGTACATTAAAAGATTGCAAAACATGAAGAAAAGGGAATTAATGAATTGGTAAATAATTTCACTTGATGCTTCTTCACTGTTGTGTACATATATTTATATACAAAATTGGTAAAGATCCCAAATCTTAGGGTATCTAAATAAAACAAAACAACTTTACAAGAATTGGTATCATCCATTCCTAATATATAAGATATGAATAGTGGTTTGATCATCCATTCCTAATATGCAAGATATAAATGGTGGTTTGATCATCCATTCCTAATATGCAAGATATGAGAGGTGGCTTAATCATCCATTCCTAATTTGCAAGATGTAAGAAGTGGCTTAATCATT
>JAOXJP010147790.1:0-13187 GCA_025762735.1 Platanus orientalis | reverse complement strand
ATACTTGACAATTAATAATCATTTTTGGGCCTTTTACTCCTTTCTTTCAAGCCCACAACCTAAGCAACATTTCATCCCATGAATAAAGTCCTTGATCTTAAGGCAACAGGGGCATGACCCTCGACAACCATAATCTCAAGCATAATCAATGGCTATCAGATAATAGATTCAAACAGTCAGAGCTATTTTAAAAGAACCAGGTCCAAGGGCTGCCACAAATGCCAACATAGCAGAAAACTCCATGCACACATTTTCTCAAATCTCATACTGAACCAATGAACTCAAAATTTCACTGCAACATGTCACGTGACATCATGCCTAGGCAAGAAATAGATATAGACTTCATGAGGCAATAGGGATCCATATTGGGCTTCCCGAGATAACCACCTCCACCCATGGATAAGCATAGCACAAATATGATTTTTTTAATGTCAATACATCAAATTAAGCAGTCTAAACAAAATATAAAAAAACAACAACAAACAAAAAAGAGGGGGCCATCTTAAAGACCTCATTCAAAACAACCCTTGAGGCCATTTTAAAGGCCACTTTTAGACAAAAATCAAGTCATCTTGAAGGCTGCATTCAGAACAACCCTTGAGGCCATTTTGAAGGCCGCTTTCAAACATCTTGAAGGCCATCTTGAAGGTTGCATTCAAAACAGTCCGTGAGGTGATTTTGAAGGCCGCTTTCAAAACAACTATTAGGCCATCTTAAAAGTCTCATTCAAAATAACCCTTAAGGCCATTTTAAAGGCTGCTTTCAAACAAACTGTCAGGCCATGTTCAAGGCCCCCGTCAAACAAAAACAACAACAACAACAATAAACATTGAGGTCATGCTAAAGGCCACCACATAATAAACTTTGAGGTCCTTTGGTCGGCCACTTTCAAAATTTTGGCTATCCTAAAGGCCACAAGTCACCATCACTAGGCTGTTTTAAAGGTCATTTTCAAATTCATGCACAATAAGTTCAATTCTCTCAAGCTAATTCATCCCAAAGACCTTCAGTTAAGTTTAATTCTCTCTAGCTAATTCTACCCAGAGACCTTCAGTCAAGTTCAATTCTCTCTAGCTAATTCATCCCAGAGACCTTCAGTCAAGTTCAATTCTCTCTGGCTAATTCATCCCAGAGATCTTCAGTCAAGTTCAATTCTCTCTGGCTAATTCATCCCAGAATCTTTCAATCTGTAATCTTTTGTCCAGAATGGGGACAAAGGATTATTCCAGAATCTTTTGTCCAGAATGGGGGCAAAGGATTATTCCAAAATCTTTTGTCTAAAATGGGGGCAAAGGATTATTCCAGAATCTTTTGTCCAAAATGGGGGCAAAGGATACAAATCAAACTCTTTTATGTCTATAAACTCTTGTCCAGAATAGGGGCAAGGGATACAAATCAAACTCTTTTATGTTTGTAACCTCTTGTCCAGAATGGGGGCAAATGATACAAATCAATCTCTTTTCTGTTTATAACCTCTTGTCCAGAATAGGGGCAAGGGATACAAATCAAACTCTTTTCTATTTGTAACCTCTTGTCCAGAATGGGGGCAAATGATACAAATCAATCTCTTTTCTGTTTGTAACCTCTTGTCTAGAATAGGGGCAAGGGATTAAAATCAATCTCTTTCTGTTTATAACCTTTTGTCCAAAATGGGGACAAAAGAAATAATTAATTCATGATTAACACATACAATTAAGTATGGGCTCATAAAAAGTGAGGCAAAATGACATTTAGCCAATAGCTAACATCACTAACAAAATCTTTTTTTCATCAACATTTTAGCATATCATATTAAGTCATCTACATTCATTATAATTCTAACTAAACATAAAACATACTCAACCAATTCTAACCAACTAAATGCTTGATTATTTTTATGCTTAATGTTTAGATAATTGTCATATAATTTGTAGACCTCATGTTATTTGCACGTATTTACAGCTTTTGCATGACAAGATTTATGCGTTATTTTTCGCAAGGTTTTCAAGTAGTTGCACCCAATGTCAATGACTAACATGTCTCCCAACGCAGCACATAAGCTAATAGTAACACCACCAGGGACAGAGCAAGAACTAATAGCTTAAGTATAACTCATGGATAAACCTTATCTTTTAAAACAGATGGAGAATCTTCCAATCAGTTAATGCCCATTTCAAAGTATTGACAAAACTATGATTCATTTCAAAAGAACTACAAAAAAACTGATTAAATAGATTCTCTACCCAAGATGGCATTTCAAAAATACAAAATGTTTACAAAAACCATCAACCCCCTCTCGTTTTATCAACCAAAACAGTTCTAGATTTACAAAACAACTTACCCAATAACCATGAGTTATACAAAAGTGAAAGTACTATCTCAGCCAAGTCAAAATTTGGACCCTTTCCCTTGTTACGTGTGGCTTCGCCACACATAGCAAAGGGGGGCATCTGTCAACACCCAAATTTTGCCTCAAGCCAATTAATGAAGTCAAATGAGTTCATCACAGCAATAGACAAAGTCAAATCCTAGACCCTCCCTGAACCCCAAATAGTTAGGCATTCTCAAAGGAAACTCTGGTCACAAATGCAATGTCAATATCCAAACTCCACCCAAAGATCAATCAAACTAAACCCTAATCTCTCCAGAAACCACCCTAGGACTATAAGGGTCCAAATTTAAAACAATCAGCTCTATTTCACTTTAAATTTGCCAACCTTCATAAGTCTTCCCACAATGAAGCATCAAAAGGTTGGTAAATTACTCTTTTACCCTTACACCTTCAGAAGTCCCAATTAAGCCCTATCAAACCTAACTTTCCAACATCTCTACTACAAAAAAAACATTTTGAATTTTCCAACCTTGATAAGCCTTCCCACATTGAAACATCAAAAGGCTAGAGAATTACCATTTTACCCCTACACCCTCAGAAGTTCAAATCAAAGCCCATTTGAACCCACTTTCTGCACAACTCTCCAAAATACTCTCCACAATGAAGACATCTAGATTTTAGGAACTTTCACAAGGCCTCCAGCACCAAAAACTTAAAAGGATGGCAAATGACCATTTTGCCCCTACCCCTCAAAAGACCTTAAACTACGACCTATGAAGCCCATTTTTTCTAAGATTCTCCATCCATCATCAACATTCTCATATTTAGGTACAAAAGGATAAAAAAATTACCATTTTACCCCCACACTCTCAAAATACACCATTTCTCCCCAAAATTGAACCTTTGGTAAAACCCTGAGGGCCCGACACAAGTCAAAAACTCAGTAGATTTGTGGCCACACTTTTGTATGCCCTAAATCCTCCCAAGAAAAATCTCAAAGGGCCCAATGCTCCCTAATTTCCCTAATCTGTCTCCAAAATACAATAAATTCACCTATATCAACCATGGACACTCGGTGAGCCCCCGAAAACTCTCTAAAAGTCTAAATCCTTCAAGGTCAAGCTCATTCTTTCAGGATTTTTGAGATCTTTGATAAATTCCCTAATAGAGAAACCCTTTCACAAACCCAACATGACTCGTTGACTCAATTCTTCACCAACCCATGGCATATTTCTCGACCGAGTGACCTTCCTTCAAAAATTCCCTGAGAATTCACCAGGACTTAGATTCTCTACCTGTCATGCCCCAAGGCATTGCAATTCCAAGACCTAACAACCATGATTACAATCACACCCCATTCAAACCCAAAAAAATAGTCACAGGTCCAAGTGGAGTTTGGTCTAGGACAATTCAAGGTTTCAAACATAACTTTCAGCTCGAACATCTGTTTTGCAGAAAGTCAGAGCCTATGGCTCACAAATCTTAAGGTTTATCTTTTATTAAGATTTCAAAAATAAATTTTACCCTTTTTCCCCTTCTTCATTGGTATGAGCCAGTTTGGGCACATTCGAAGCTAATTTTAACCCACTTACTCATATCTGATTATGATTCTATCAGCAGCATTGCAACCAGAATGTCCAGGAGATGCAAAAAACGTATAAACCTTAAGAAGTTTGGAGTCATAAAACCCAAAAAGTAAGCTCAAATAGTAAAGAGGAAAAATTAAAAAAAAAAAAAGCAATCATTGCTCTTTTAAAAAATTACCAATTTTTCCTAAAATGCCCCTAAAACTATTTTTAAACCATACACCCCTCATGAGCGGTGGAGACCCAAGAACCACCCCCCTTAGCCCTACACCCCTCCCCATGGGCCTTAGTCTCTCCCTCACCACCTATCCCCACCTTACATGTGGCAAGAGGGCCCACCTCTTCACCCTCGTCCACATATTCCACCCCACCTCCATGAAAACTTTTAGAAGGGGACACCTAACCCCTCTTCTCCTCCACACATTCTCCACCTTCTTACCATGGCCAGCCACCTCCCAGCCACCTTCTAAAACCACCCACCTCACCCCTCTTCCCCTCTACCCATTTTCACCTCCTCACCTCCACCAACCACCTCACCCCCCTCCATCTATAAATACCCTCCCAATTTCATGCTCAAGGGGAGGAAAAAAGATTCAGACAAAAAAAATCAAGAGAGAAAGAGAGAAGAGAAAGAAAGAGAAAGAGAAAGAAAGCAAGGAAGGAAAGCCCCTACCTATGTTAGTACCCTCCCCCCTCTTTATTTTTTTATCTTCTTAGACCCCTCTTGTTGTGATCAACTCACCCCTGAACTCAGTAGAATAGCCCCATGGTGGGACATAGGGGAGACAAGTCTATCTCCCCTTTTCAGCTCTGTTTTTTACCCACCTAGGGTGCAGTCACCATAACTCTCTCCATACTGGGAATTTAGAGTTAAAATTTGAATTGAGAATCACTGGTATAGTGATTCATCAGCCCACAAAATTTGAACCCCATATAACCTCATTTGACCCCCGAGATGGGTCCCAGTTTCTCACTAAAAAGGGGGGTTCCCCCTATCTAGATTAGACAGTAGGGAATGCCTAAATTTTAATTTTATTTGTAAAATTGTTTTTTGATTTATTCTTATTTCAATTATTAGTTAACATTTTTATACACTTAAATTAAGTTCTTTAGTTCATTTTATTAATTTTAGGGTATTTTACCATAATTTCTTTTGAGCAAAAATTATGTTGTCTCTGTTCTATGTTAAGATTACCTATTTATCTTGTTTGCTAAATAACTCTCTATAGAGTTATTATTTTGATCTCAAATTTTTACAGTAGTTTCATGATATCATTTTTTGGTTCTGCACCAAATTTGAGCCCAACCCCATAACTCTAGGAATAGACCCTGTAACCCTTGGATTTCATAGAGGTTTGTGCAAAATTGTACAAAACCTACCTCTTTTGGAAATTCCAAAAATGGTTCTATCCTTGGCCAATGGGTATAAAAAAATTTAGGGACATACCGGAGGTCCTAACCTATGCCTCCATAAAATTTGAGACCCATTAGACCTCAGGAGGTGGCCCGAATCCAAAAAAAAAGGTTGTTGGTTCATGGAGTTCAGGAGTACTTTAAGTTCAAGCATATAGCCTATTTTTGGCATACCATTAAACTATGTTCATTATAACTTGTTGGAAATATCTATCTCTTAGCTTTCCAAAGAGGCCGACCACGCTCAATTCTGAGTTGTGTGGAGAGAAATATGTACGTTTAAGTGCGGACTGTCCAACATACGCCTGAATTTTAATTAAGTTAAAATTCAAGTATACACCTTGAGATCAGGCGTATGTCTATTTCAAGCGTACAGTCTAACCTTCTACCCCATGGGCCTGAAAAGACCCACAGACCCCTAGAAACCCTTAATGAAAAACTTCTAGACCCCTGATTTTACTGAAATGACCAAGTGGAGTCTATCTGGGACAGTACGCATGAAATCACTTCATTGTGAAGATCAGGCGTACTCAAAGATTAGGCGTATATATGATGATCAGGCACACTAATTGGAAAATTCTAATCTTGCCCTTTTCTGACAAAACCAAAGGTGGAATGAAACCCCACAAATTCAGAACCATAGGAAACCCCCCTTCCAACCTCCAAAACCCTTCTTTAAACTTTTGAACATAGACCAAATCCAGCATCAAACATCTAAGTATCCAAACACCTGAATTTTACCTAGGAGACAATGTTAGCATCGTGACTGCTACGTCAATGTGATAAGGCTAAATAACTCGACCCAACCAATGTCTTTCAATCCTTCCTGACTTTTTATAGTCTCCCTACCTTACCTTAGGGTCATGTCATACTGGTTCACGACCCAAAGACCCTAGGACTTGGCCATAGCCCAATCAGGTCCATAAAACACTCAAATTGGTATAACATAGTTGTTGACCCCCTTTCACTAACACATTTCAGCAGTGGGGAGTACTCTATAAGTATATAAACACCTTAAAATGAACCTATGCTGAACCAGTCTCACAGTTAGATGTACTTGACTACCGAGACTTACAAACCATCAGAACTACATGCAGTCTAATCTTGACAAAACCATAAGAACACAGAACCATACAAGATCGGGTATGTAGGCAACCAGAGATTATGTCTCAGGTGCGACTACAATGATCACACCACAGGGGTGGTTCAGACCAATAAAAATAAAATAAACACATACGCACACTATCACTTACTGGCACTTGGAAGTTGCTAGGTTAGAGGAGCCACTCTAAAAAGGTGGGTAATTGGGGTGCCTAACACCTTCCCCAATTGCAAGCAAATAGCTTACCCAAATCCCTGTAAACTAGACCAGTCAGAGAGTCAACCCTACGCCTAAGTGCCTAGCTCAGGTTCCAAAAGGCCCGTATCCTCCCTTCCCTTGGAAAGGAGGCTAGCATCCAACCCTGCTTGTAAAAACCCGAGTTGGTGGCAACTCCAAACCCCTGAAGTGGGGCGGGTAAACCTACCCAATTTTTCGACAATGCCCACACTACTAATTCATAAGATACCGATCAACATAGACACTTTTTGGGAAATTATCATAACTTCTTCTAGAAAACTTCAATTCATTCACCGTTTATCGCATTGGAAAGTAGACTCATAGATCTTTCCAAGCATATATTATTTGTAGGGTGATTCATATGGGATTGATACATATTTACTTATGAAGTTGTGTTATCTGTCTATGACAGCTTCAAAACTTGTCATGTCCTTGACCCTCTTTTTCTTGCTTATTAAATTGCCTTTAAATTTTTCGTTTGGTGTCTATTTCACTTACCGTTTGTTGTGTATGACTCTAGACTTCCTTGTTTATCCAAAGGTATAAGTTTCACTGACATATTCTTTATACATTTTTGTTGGTGTCTTTCTAAAGCTACTCAAACTTTCAAATCAGCATATATGCATTTAAGTAATCCTATGTGTGTACAAAACTTATGTGACATGTGTTATCATTCTAAGTGTGACACATGTATAATAATATGTGTGTCATGGTGTGGGGTGTTATAACTAATCGTAGGGGTGCTATGAGCAGTCGAAGGTTTTGCGACTGGTCGTAGCCAGAAAACCAAAAATGTCTAATTTCTAGAAATTGAATACTAGCACAATGTGAACACTCACATGATCGTGCGAGCGGTCGTAGGCACACCCCTTGAGTGGTCACAGGGCCACGCAACCAGTTACACCCTATCTGTGAGAGGTCGCAATTCCAAGGGACCGGTTGACACTCCTAGACTTTTTTATTTTAAAAAATGATTATTTCCTTATTTCGCATGGAATCTTTTTTAGGAGGGGCAATTTCATACAAGGACAACTATATGACCTCATTTTAACCCAAAATAGATTAGAATGCACTTAAAGGAGAGAGAAAGAGAGATAAGAGAGAATTGGGAAAAGAGAGGATTTAGCTCTCCTAAGCTAAGGTAAGCTTGATTTTCTTAGATTTAGGCTAAGTACGCTAGAATTTAAAGGTTTTAACACTAGATTTATGTTCTAGAGTCTCTTCTCATTGAATCTATATAAAATTTACAAAGATTGAAGAGTGAAATTGTTTAAACTTGGAAAAAGTATAAGAAAGAAGAAGATTGTAAATATTCTTACAAACTAATGTCATTTCCTTCTTTGTTTTCTTTAGATTCATATGATTTGATGGTGAATTCCACTCTTGGAATGCTTTTGATTTGGAAACCATGAAAGCCTTTCTCTAAATTGATGATTCTTATGATTGCAAGTGATTCTCATGTGAGTTGAATGTTATTTTTGTCACCTATGTCAAGTTCTTTTGATGAATTCATGTTATCTATTGAAATCTCATGTGAATTGCTATGAAAACTGAATATAAGCATATTTTAATCTCATGATTCTCTCTATTGATAAATCCATAGAGTTTTTCTTTAAAATCCACATGTTAGATATGTTATTGACATGGATCTAAAATTGAATTGATAAAAATCCCTATGAAATTAACCACTATAGAATATGATATGATTAATCTAAGTGATTTTCATTGAAATACCATAAGAAAATGTGAATTCCTTTGTACTAACATGAAATTGAATATGAGAAAATGTCTTTGACTGAAATTAGGTATGATTGAAACTTCGATTCTACATATAGATTATGAAATATAAACCAATGATTGGTAATTTTGATTCTTTTAACAAATTAAAGATCTAATGATATGAAAGTTCATAAGAACTACGAATTATAAAAAACTACTTAATGTATTGATCATATGTGATTTATATGAATGAGTTATGAACAATTAAATATGAAATGTGAACCACAAAGCCTTCTTCCACATGTCATGAGAGTCTCTTTATTGACTATTGATATCCTTTGATATGTTTCAATTGTTTATTGAACTGTAAAATGTCATTGAATCTTTGAACTATTGAACCTTCTTTGGGCCTTGTTGAATTATTGAACCTTTGATAGAATTCTACATTTGATGACTTAACCTTGAGTCTAAATAAGGAAGGGACTTAACCTTGGGTTTAAACAAAGAAGGGACCTAACCCTAGGTCAAAACATGGCAAAATTCAATTTTTGATGACTTAACATTGGGTCTAAATAAGTAAGGGACTTAACCTTGGGTCTAAATAAAGAAGGGACTTAACCTTGGGTCTAAATAAGTAAAGGACTTAACCTTGGGTCTAAATAAGGAAGTGACTTAACCTTGGGTCTAATCAAGGAAGAGACTTAACCTTGGGTCAAAATAGGACATAATTTTATTGAACTTTAAATCAATGAACCTTTGAACATTATTTTTGGGACCTTTCATTGGGTATAAACAATAGAGATTGAACCATTTATGGTATTGAACTCTTTGGACCTCTTTGACTACTGTTTCAAACATATTGACTCATTGAACCCCTTTGAATATTGTTTTGAGACCTACCACTAGGTCCTAACAATGAAAATTATTGATATTGACCTGGTTTGTGTCTTTCCTTCATTTAAACCTATTGAACCTTATTGAACATAGTTCGGGGACCTCCCATTGGGAATCTTTGAAATCTATAAGAAGTGATATGAACTAATGAATAAGACATTGATTAAGTCTATAAGTAAACGAACCATGTGATATGAAAGTAATCAAATCTTAATAATAAGTGAGTGAACTATTGATAAGAAGTAAGAAGATGAATATGAAAAAGTGATATATTAACTAATTCCAAAAATGAAAGATGATACACTTATCATTACATTGTGACACATATTCTTTTATTGTCCATGGTATTGATTATGGTTATTTTGCTTATTTATTTGTATCTATGGACTAATATGTTATTGCTTCATATGGTTTGAGCTTTATATTGTTATCCATGCTTATTTTACATAAGAGAAATCTGTGTGTAAGCTATATGTGTTTTCATTTGAATATGGTTTGCATTTGTATTTGTTGGGCCCATCAAGCTCATCCCAATTGACACAAGTTTGAACAAGAGGATGGGTTGATTGTGATGATGGCTGAGTATACAAAGGACTTAAAGAGGGATTGATTTCAATTTTTATTTTATGTTGAGAATTTCACTTGGAGTAATGTAATAATGTTTTTACATTGGATTGAATGTAATAGAATTGATTCTATATTAGTAGTCTGAATTGATATTATCAGTTAATTGTGGGTGTTTGACTAGATACTCATGATCATTTCTTATATGGCTTAGATGATTTACTTTTCCACTGCGTACATTAGTAATGGATGGAATGGATTGAGCATGATTTGAATGTTTCCACTACACATTATTTTGAATGGAATGGTTATGGATATATGTTATGAAATGAGTTATGTTTCTACTAAATGTAAAGGTAAAAAATCAAGAATATGATTTAAGATCAAAGGCTTATATCTAAGGTAAGGTATAATCAAATGTTTTATGTTTCTGCATGTAATTGAATGTCAAAGACTATTATATGAATGTATGAATTTATATGATATGGAATATGGATCAAATGTTAATGTAATGATCCTAATCTGGGGCGTATATGGACGATATCTGAGTCTGAGTTCAGGGGCGTTATATGAAATGGTAGCCGTGAGGAAGATGATCAAACTATGAGAAAAATGGGAGCTTTGGCTATCTGGAGTACTGCCAAACTATGAGAAAAAAATAATATATGCTTCATCTATATGGAACATGTGGGATGTAGGGTTTATATAGATATATGCAGCTTAGCTTCCCTCTAGGACTTTGCTGCATATTTGGTGCCTTGTTTTTAGCTTGTACTTGATGATGCGGCAATGCTTGATTGGTTATTACAAAGATTTGCATGCTTATGAAACTTCCTAGCTATGTGAAAGTCCAGCTTCATCTCTATCTGATTCTTTGATATATGAGATTTTGTAGATATGATAGAGTTCTATTTGAAATAAGTTTCTTATTTGATATGTCTCTTGCACATATTTCGAGATCTATGCAGACTGAGGAGTCTTGTGTGAGTGGGACTCTTTGCATTCAGTTTCTAGGTATTTTCAGAGTACAAAACCATTACCTTCATGATTCCTCAGAATTTATTCCACTTAAAATAGCAATTTTACAATTCTAGGACTGTTCATTGCGATGCACCTGCCTTTGTGAAACACTATTCATCGATCATGAAGAGTGCTCTTCGCAATGCTTTTATTTCATGTGAGGCTTATTGATCTTCCTTTGCGAGCCATGTGTCCTTCGCGAAGTTATGACTTTATGTGTTGCTTTGACCATTCATTGCAAACCATGTGTCCTTCATGAAGCTTCATCCATTGTGAGTCGCATGTCATAATGATGGCCGTTTTATGCCTTGTTTTGTGAAGAACTGTTCACCTTCGCAATATGGGTAAATTTATAATTTTACTATTTTTTGCATACCAACAATTGACCCTTTGGAAACCTTGTCATGTGGCATCACGAGGGGTGAGGTTTTCAAGCCTTCATTGTGAGACATCGCGTCTTTTCATATCCATCTAGAAAATACCATTTTACCCCCCACTTTCGACACATAATTTTCGAATGGGTACACAAAAAGATGAAATACCCTTCGCGGTATAAATATTTGGTCATCTTCTCCCTTAACCATTTTTTCTACAACTTTTCCTGTTCCAACGAAGAGCTCCATTGCCCCACAACTTCAAAATTTGCATCTCTACCTTTGAGCCTTCAAACCTTTAACCAAAAACTGATAAAGGTATTTTTTTGAAACTATGATAGTTCCACACTTCTTTTTGATCTTTTCGACCAGCTAAACCAGCATCTTTTAAGCTTTCTTTATCCTTCTTGAAATCTATCATTTTCTTGGTGATTTTTGAGTCTCAAACCAAAATTTGATCTAGATAGAAACGTTCCTCTTAAGAGTATGGTCATTTTGATACCTATTTGATGAAATTTGGTAAAGATTTGAGCCTAATACAATAAAAAAAGGCCATTCAGATGCCCCATTATCTTCTCTAGCAGTGGCGATTTTTTGGCAAACCAGTCAGGCTAGTGAGCCTGACTTACGAAGCCATTGATTAGTTTGCGATGGGCTCCTTATGACTTGGATTGCAATGTTGATGCCTCCCTTGCAGTTCTCCCCCTCATGTGTTGATTGAACCGTGATGCTCATTTCTGGCAATTATATCCTTCATGGATTAACCAAATTATGAGGGGGCACATCCTTCGCAATGTGACAAAGCTCATCCTTTTCGCAATAACTTTCATTATGCAAAGGCATGTTATCGCAAAAGATCGTGCTTCACAATAACCCATACTTAAAGACTTATCTGATTTTGCTAAGTGTTTTTTTATATATATTTCTTCTATGCTGATATGGCTCCAAGGAGAAAGTCTGTTAGTACTCCCGAATTTGGTGAATCTTCCTCGGATCCAACTCGAAGGATATTACAAGATCTCATTCAGGCTTGAGATCATCTAGCCCTGCATCTCCACCTACCCCTATGTTAATATCCTCAGACTTGGATGAAACTGCCTCATGGACATCTTATTCTTTAGAAACTCCACCTCTAGATACTCCACCTTCTATGATTGATTAAGGTATGGATTCCTTATTTGTTACATTACCCATTTTTGAATATCCTCACAATTTTCCATGATCTTTATAGATGTGATCCCAGACCCCTCTTTCACTGAGTTAGGAGATCAGGCCAGAAAGATTGCATAGGCTCGAAGCGATCATGTTGAGTTTGTTCATCATCTCATTATCATTTCTCCAGATGATGTGGCCATTCCTTTAGTTTGGATAGAGCTTCTTGGCACTCTAAGCCGTATCGAGTCTTATATATGGAATGAAGGCTTCAAAGACATATATTTGCTTACTTCCTTGATTGAGACGGCTGATTTCAAGGATTGTGAACTTAGGTCACTTATGATGGAGGAAGAGGCAAAAAAGGTTGACCTAAAGAAATAGCGTTTAAAGATGGAACGCAAGTTTGGTCAGGTAGTGATAAAAGTGCATACATTGTTGGACCATTTACTTTAGTTCAAAGCCCGCTATGAGAATGTTGTTAGTCTCATGGAAGCTTTCGACAACTTCTTAAGTCACCTTGATAATTTAATCTTTAAAATGGTATCCAAGTTTGATAAAGCTAATGTTAAAAGATTACCATTCTTGAACATTAAAATTAGTAAAGTTCATTGATCAATCACATATCTAAACATGTTTTCCCATGATCACCATATGAATCTCTGAGATCTAATTGTTAGAATAGGTGTCCTGACAAAGCCATCTTAGATACTTTTTATGTTATTTTATTTGTTTGAGATTTATAATAAAATATTTTAGTTCATCATCACATGTATATAATATGATTATGGGTAATTACTTGATCTCATGAGATG
>JAOXJP010147779.1:0-13187 GCA_025762735.1 Platanus orientalis | reverse complement strand
AAGTGTGTACATGTAGTGGTCATGTGTATAGGACTTCATGATGTAAATTGTATACGTATGTAAGTCCAAGTGTTAGATTCTGGGAAAGCGTCAAGAAGATAGACTCAAATCTGGAATGACCATGCCAAAAGAGACTCAAGTACCGTGAAAGAAAGCCAAGTCTTAAGTGCAAGCTACCTCAAGGAAGTCAACACATTTGTTTCCAAGCATAGAAAGGTAAATCAAGTACATGAGACCAAATGGTAGGTGTGTGTGTGCTCACAAAACCTTAAGACCATGGTTGACCCTAGGAATCACTTAGAAGACTTAATTAGGGTCTAATAAAAATGCACAAAGAGCCCAATGCTCAAAAGAACGAAAAGGGCTCGCTAGAAAAGAAGTGCCTATGCTAACTAGTGTTGTCTAGTTTAGTAAATTTTGAGACAACTTCCAAGGACTCCCTAGATCATCTCAATTAGAATTAGACTACAATCCATATATGTATGGAAATATGTAGAAGTTTACTTTCCAACAAAAAAAATGGTAAAGGATTATGAGTTTTCTAGAGAAAGTTATAACTATTTTATCGAGGGTTGTCTGTGCTGAAAACCTGAAGCGACTGCGAGCATGCACGGGCGACCTCTGAGGGGGTCCGGGGTCAACCGGGGTTTATGGCGGACGACCGCGGTCCCAAATGGCAGATTTTTGAATGTTAAATTTTGGTTGTTGGGGACTTGGGAAGGCCATAGGACGCCTATAAAGGCCTTGTACATGTCCTAAATGACTTAAGAACTCTCCCACTACTCCTTTATGTCAAATTAATCATTCCATTCATGAAAATCATTTGAAAACCCTCTTTACATGAGGTGTTCTTAAGGTAGATAAAAAAATCATCAAAGTGGAGAAAAACCAAGTCTTGGGAGCAGAAGATTGGATCAATCATCATCCAAGTCTTGATGAATAGCCCTATCAAGGAGCATTAGAGAGCAAGAGCCTAACTTGGGGAATCTAATAGAGAGCTCTCTACATTGGTGTGAAGAACTTATTTATATTTTCCTATTGAGAGGTTGAGTACCACTACTATTCTTACCATTTCCATCACTTGAGTACATCCATCAGAGACACCGGACGTGGAAGCTTTCGTCAGAGACACTGAAAGCCATATTGGGAGTTCGCCAGAGACACCGAACTCATTAGCACTTGCTAGAGACACCAAGTGCGGAATCACCTCTATCGGAGACACTAGAGGTAAGGTCTTGTTGATGTCTTGTAATAGTTAGTAGTTAACTATTAATAAAATCAACACGCCCTCGGAGTGAGCATTAGAGAGTGGACGTAGGCCGATGTGCCGAACCACTATAAACACTTATGTCTTTGTGGTTGCATGCTTTGTGTTTGTTCTTTAATTTTCATATCATAAGTGGGCATAAGCATCTAGGACTTAGTTGAATTTGTAAATTATACTAATTGAGCACACTTGCATACTTGGTTTGCAATTCATAGAGAATTGATCATGCTAAATTGCCCAACATGCTAAATTTTCATAAACACACACAAGCATCTAGGCCTTAGTGAATTTGCAAATTGGTTAATCTATTACTTAAGTTTAATTGAACATCTTGTAAAGTATATTGAATTTGTAATTCACTATAGATCACTTTAGGACTTCACTCTAAGTACTAAACCTAAGTGATCATATTGTGGGGTAATTGAAAGTGACTGTAACTAAGGATAATATAAAATGATTAATCAAGCAACCTTAGGGAACTTATCAATCTTGCTCTCGCTCTGCTATAGATAACACTATAGTGCATGACGGAGGCTCATGGTCTATGATAAGTTCATAGAAAAGAGATTTACTTAAGCAAAAGAATTTCTGCTGCACATTTAGATAGAATTAAGTAAATCATAAGAGGGTGAAGAAATTAACTTAAAAAGAAATGAAAAACTTATAGTTATCCTATTCACCCCCCTCTAGGAATAATAAGCTCATTCATGGAGGTTGGGTATCCCTCTTGATGATTAAGGGAGTTGTTCAAGAGAAGGCAGTTCAGGTGTTTCAGTCCAACATCCATGACTCCAACTTCGACGACCTCACCTTTCACACTGAGGTCTACAAGTTTAGATGGACCTTGATCCATCAACGCTATCCACTCTACTCAGGATAGCCAGGTTCACGGGGTAAGCAGTTATGTTCCCCCTAGAGGAACTTGACAAGGCCACGATATCTAAGGTCTTCGGTCATAAGGGTCCGAATTGGTTTGGGATGTTGTAAGCCACTAAGTGCCACTTGTAGGTGCAATCACTGAATCTGATCTTCTCATATAATCTCTTCCCTAAAACCCACAACAATGACATGCTAGACACAATGGTGTTTGTCATCTATTATCTTCTTACCAAGAATGAGGTCAACATAGTAGCAATAATGTGTTATGTCATCATTTCGAAGGCATCCAACTTCAATGCCTCACATATGCTACCCTACAATGTAATGATCATGTGCCTATTAGAGGTCTATGGGGTAACATTCCCTAAGGATTAAACCACCCTAAAGTAAGGGGTAGAGATCGATCAATTGACCATTTGTCAAATGTTTCAAAAGGGTATGCATTCGAAGAAGAGGAAGAATGTCCCTTCTAAGGTTAGTCCCTCAGCTGCTCTAGTTGCAGAGACATCTTCTCCTCCATCCACAGCTGCACTAGCACCACCTACTCACCAGGGCGAGCCCCTAATGTCCACATTTGTGCGTGAGACCTTGGAAGGTCTCAAGGAGTTGTTTGGCCATATTATTGGCCATTTAGGGAAGATGGCAGATAAACTCAATAGTATCAAGCTTTGAGTAGAGCACCTCGAGTGTGTTGTTGCTCCCTAGATTTCACCTCATCCCATTGTCCCACTAGATCTTCGTACCCAGAGCGATGAGGATGAGGAGGGAGATGAGTGACTATGAGGACTAACCAATACATGTTTTGTAATTTTCCTCACATTTTTTTGTATCTAGAAATCTTTTTCCTTAAATGTTCAAACTTAATGCAATAGAATATGTTATGTCTATATCCATTATTCCTTTCTTGTCTTTAACTTTATAGTCTTGGTATTTTCCCCTATCAGTTTCCCCCCTCATTCTCGAGTCATGGGTGACCTAGCTTGGGAATGTGAATAATTTTTTACCGTTATTATTTATTTCAGCTACTATTTTTGCTTTTTCATTTATCGATGATGCATTAATTGCGGGCAGGCGTTGTGATGTCATTTCATTTAATGCACTATGGAAGCCAAGGGAATGTGTCAGCCCCATTCATGGGTCATGTTGATCATCGCATCTCGCATACATCCCGAAGCAATCGGGTGGATGGGATTAAGCCATGTGCTTATTTCAAGATTTGAGCACCGTTTCATCTCCCAGGATAATCATAACGCTTTTGATACCCCCCAGATGAGCAATACATATAGGGTTGAGGATTAGGGATTTTGTCTATAAATATGATGTCTGAAGGCCATTTCATTTTCCTCTATTAATTTGACCCTCACTTTGTTACTCTATATATTTTCCTTGGGTGATTTTTGGCGAGCTTCCTGCACTTCGATTATTGTCTTTTAGTATATTTCATCTAGTTTCCATGTTTCCAAGTATTTTACTTCGTGTCTTTAGTTACTTTATTTTTTGTTTTGAGCCTTTTCCTTCTCTTCCTTATTTCCATTTTAACTAATGATGTTTGGTGATAACATTGACCAGATGGTTGACTATGTCGATGACCTGATAGAGGTCCAACAAAACTCCCTTGAATAGGCCGCTAGGATGGCTCCTCTTGATGACATGGTGAACCTAGCTATAGCATGGGAGATTGCTCTGGGGCAAGAGTTTGCTGCAACTGGTTATACATTTGAGTTGGGGTAGTGAACCCTAACCCGGTATTAGGGGACTTACCTTATCCCTGAGGAGGCTACCCTCATTGCCCCTAGGAATGTCTTGGCCTTTGAGACCCCTGCCAATAGCTTAGCACTGTATGAGTAGGATCTTTTGGTTGGTCTTTGTTTTTTGGTCCCTTACTTCCTTAGGGACCTATTACTCTGTCTTAGTCTGGTACCGAGATAGTTAATACCTAACTCCTAGAGGATAGCAATAGGGTGTATGGTCCTATGGGAGTTGATGTTCGAGGGGAAGGCCTGCCTTACCCTCAACGAGTTCCTTCACTGCTACTATCCTAAGGATCAGGAGTTGGGGTGGTGGTATTTCGTGAGCTGGGACTCGACGACTACTCTAGTGACTAGCCTCCTGAGTTCCAACAGCAGATGGAGGAACCGCTACTTTTTCATCTCCGATGAAGCGTTGGAGTTCTCCACAGGGGAGATTCCCCCCTAAGGTTTAACAAGCACTAGGCATCAGGCATTAGCTCTATAGGTGAATTTTTTACTTTTGTGTCCTTTCTCTCTTTTTCTTCTTTCTTTTTCTTTTCTTTTTTATTCATCTCATTTGTTCCCTTGTGTCAGTCTCAGATGTCAACGAGCTTTCCCCCAAGGAGGAGGATCACTTTTGGGATGTTGTGAACTACCCAGTTCATGATTATCCCAACCTTATCATCCCTGGGAATCTATTTAGGTTCTGTTTTGATCTCGACCTAGGTTGTTTTTATGTTGCTTTGTCATTTAAAAATTTTTTCCCCTTCTCTTTTTTTGTTTTTACTTTAGCATTTTCTAACCTTGAGTTGCTAATGTTTTGCAGTAATGAGGCATGATAAGAGGTTCCTAGCCTAGGCCAAGCATGCTAAGGCATCAGGCCAGGGGGAGTTGGTCTCATTGAAGAATAGGAAGAGGACTCTTGTCCAAGGGGGGTCCTCCCAGACTAAGGTTCGAGCTCCTGGAACTAATGCTACACAAGCCTAAGTCTTTGAGGTGATCTCTGCCTCAGTTCCAGACACTTTATCCATCCTTATCTTAGATCTAGAGGGCGAAGCCACTAGGTCTCCACCTCAACACATTGTTGGGAAAGGCTTGCCGGTTGCTACGAGGCCCACTCCTTCCTCTGCCCAGGATAGGGAGTAGTCCTCAGTGGGACCCTTGACTTGACTGTCTAAGCTAAGTACCAGGGTGGATTACCTCCTCGAGGAGATTCCAATCGACAACCTTGACTCCTTGAAGTACCTCTCCTCTATTGCTCTTCATAGTGAGATGCTATTCTACACCACTAAGGTAAAAAAACATTTGCATACCTTTATCTTTTACTAATATGCTTGTGGCCTTATAAACCATGGCCTTCAAGGTGGCCTCTATTGAGAGGTTTAAAACTGGCGAGAAGGCCCAAACTGAACTCCAAGGTCAGCTTGTTAAAGCCACCCAGGAACTCGGTGTTGTTTGTGCTAGCGCCGAGGCCAAGATCAAGGCCCTGAGGGCAAAGCTCCAGTGGGTGGAGGAGACTAACGTGAACATGATTGCCCAAGCTACGGGGGATGAGGCCCGAATTGGCAAGCTGACCTAGAACCTATGGTCAACTGAGGAGGAAGCCACCCAGGCCAGGTCTGAACTTGGGTTTGGAAGGAGCTGTCACTTTGAGATTGAGGGGTCATTCACAGTGACCCTAGAATGAACCGTGATGGCAAAGGTGGCTGAGGCAGTGGCTCTTACCCGGGTTGAGGCTGAGGAAGAGAGGGACCCAGCCATTTACGATGTGGTAAAGAGCTACAAGTCTTTTGAGTCCTTTTAAATCATAAAGGTTGGGTAATTCCTTAAAGGCTTTAAGGAATTCAGGAAGTAAGCCACCCAGGCCTTTCCAGATTTAGACTTCATGCCCTTAGACCCAAAGGAAGAAGATGAGGGACGAGAAGAAGGAGAGGGAGCTGAGTGTACTGAAACTGTGGCCCTAGGAGGTGTTAAGGTGGACAACCCAAGGTCTGACGACTCCTTGGCCTAGATGTATATTTTTTTGTGTACTTTTATTTTTGGTCTAAACTATCTTTACTAATGAAATTTTTTTTCAGCACTATCTTATGTGTTGCTATGGCTTAGTTTTAGCTTTTTGTTGTTTTTTGTAAGAAAATTTCCAAGTGTGGGTATGCCTCGTGGAAAACCCATAGGTACCCTTTCAAAATTTTCGCAGGGTATAGAATTTTCAAACTTTGCCAGGTCAAGTAGATGTTGCTTAGTCAGTAGGTTCACCAACATGTCATCCCTGTACACTTGACGTTCCTTCTGATCTCTCCCTTGAATATCTCATTGATGAGTCTTTGGTATGTAGCCCCTGAGTTCTTCAGGCCAAAGGGCATAACTCGGTAGCAGTAGAGCCCCTAATCAATGATGAAGGCTATCTTTTCCTAGTCAGGCTCATACATCTTTATTTGATTGTACCCTAAGAAAACATCCATAAAACTGAGGATTTGATGTCCAACCATCAAATCTACTAGGGTGTCAATCCTTAAGGGAAGAAAACTGTCTTTGGGACATGACTTGTTGAGGTTGGTGAAGTCGACACACATCCTTCATTTTTCATTTGGCTTTTGCACTATCACAATGTTCACTAGCCACTCAGGGTAGTGAACCTCCCTTATGAATTAGGCTTTAAGCAACTTATCCACTTCCTCTGCAATGGCTTGGTTCCTTTCTGGGGTAAAGTTTATTTTCTTCTGCTTGACAGGTTTTGTAGTTAGGCTTACATTGAGCTGCTGCACCGCTAGTTGAGGGTCTATCCCGGGCATATCCTCATGTGTTCAGGAGAACACATCTCCATTATCGACGAGGAACCCCTGCAGTTTCTTTTCGAATTCCCCTAGCAAGTCAAACCCTACTTGGGTTACTCGATCAGGGTAATTAACATCGAGGATGACATCCTCGAGGTCTCCCCTTAGCTCTACAACTATCTATGTCCTTTTATCTTGGACTTCCAAATTGTCTATTGACATTATCTCCTTTAGGATTGGTTCTCCTTTGAGAGAGGCCACATAAAATTCTCAGGCAATTACTTGATCCCCTCTAACTTCCCTAATGCCTTCTTTAGTTGGGAAGCACATCAAAAGATGGTAGGTTGAGGTAACCACCCTCATCTGGATCAAAGTTGGGCTTTCAAGGATGACATTGTATGCTGATGAGTCATCGACCACTAAGAAATCAACCACCTTAGTGATTTGTTTGTTGGCCATTCCAGCAGTCACTGGTAAGCCAATCGTTCCAAGGGGAGTAACCTATCGCTTGTGAAACTGACAAAAGGTGATTGGACGAGCTTAAGTTTGTCTTGATTAAAGCCCATCTGGTCAAAGGTCAGGAGAAAAAGAATATCCACCAACCTCCCATTATTGATGAGGGCATGGTGGCTTTTGTAGTTTAAGATGACTAGGGTCACCACCAATGCGTCATCGTGCAGCTTACTTCCTGGGTGTCTTCTTTAGAGAAGATGATAGGGGAATGCTTTGTCCTATGCTGATTGGTTGACTTTTCTGTGGTCAGCATCTGTCATTTTCTTTCAGCATGTATTTACCTAACATGGAATTTTCTTACCAAACTGGGCTCTCTTCCCCCGGTGAGCCCTTCGTTATTACCCTGATCTTGCCTATCAGGCCTTCAGGTCATCTTTCCTCTCAGATTAGGATATCTTAGTGAGTGTCCTCTCATCCGACTAAGAGTCTTCCCATCACGAACCTTGGCAGCCACCTTTGTTGAATAAGGGGTTTTATTTGCTCCTTCAAGTCAAAGCAATCATTGGTATCGTGACCATGGTCATAGTGAAAACAACAGTACTTGTCTCAGTTTCTCCTCTTAGGTGGGGCTCAAATCTTCTTAGGCCACTTAATGCTTCGGTTGTCTTTAATATACATGAATATCTACTCCATCAATGCATTAAGGGGATATAATTTTGAAATCTGCTCGGGGTTAAGTCGACCCAAGGTCTTGCTTTGCCACTATTCCTGTCCCCTTTACACAGGAGCTCTTTCCATCCCGAGCAGGCTATGGTTCCCTCTTCCTCTTTTCGGACTGAGGATTAGCCCCGCTCTCCTATTCTCATCAAACACTGAGAGTATCCTCGGTGTTCATGTGTTGTTATGTTTTCAACATTAGGTTGGCCATATGTGAGGGTGGGTTTTTTGATAATGAGAAGAGAAACTTGGAGGGTAGCAATCCTACTATGAGGGCAGTCATGGCTACCTTCTCCTTATCATCATCAAACTGCAACATCTCCTTGTTGAACCAAGACACATAGTCTTAAAGGGATTCACCTTTGTTTTTCTTGCTATTCAGTAGGTATGTGGTAGGCTTCCTATGTCTCTACTAGCCTATGAAATACCCGACGAACTATCGACTGAGCTTTGTAAAGTTTGATATACTCTCGGGCTTCAGTCAACTAAACCATACTCGTGCGGACCCTTTTATAATGGTCGGGAAAGCTTGACACATGATCTTATCATGTGCCACCTAGAAATTCATGTGTTTTATCAGCTTCTAGATGGTCAAGGGGGTCCCGAGTACCATTGAACATCTCCATTTAGGGTAGCTTAAACTTGGTGGGTAATGGTCGAGCCATTACCTCAGGAGTAAACGGGTGGTCCATTCTTTAGATGAGCTTGTCGACTGTTGTTAGGGCTTTCCCTGTGATAGCCTCCTTCATGGTTGTCATCTCTTGCCTCACATCTTTCATCTCCTCTTCCCAAGGGTTAAAAGTGTGGACCCTTTCTCTCTACTAAAAGATACAGTTTGATTCTTAGAGTTGGGGTGTAGTAGCACTTCCTTCTTCATCCTCCTATCCCTAGTCATTTTCATGGTTCCCACTCAGCTGAATGGGTGGCTCTCGCTATCCCACTTTCTAATTGTTGGGTTCACTCCTCCAGCCCCTTAGCTCCCACATTATCTCTTGATCTTGGTCCATGAGTAGTTGTATACTTGTTGTCAGGCCTTGGATGTGTTGTTTGAGGGTGGCCACCCGAGGCTCTTTACGACAGATCTCATCAAAGATGGTGGTTTCTTGTCCGTCCACTTGGGCGCAAAGGTTGTGCTGATCATCCATTGATCTAGTATTAACCATACATACCTTTAGTCCTTAAGAATGATATTGCCCATAGACGGCACCAAATGATGATGTCGAAATCACAAGTGTCCCAATACGAGTCAGATGATTGCACAGTTGGCTAGGATCTCTAGCAAAACAATCCCTGCAAAACAAAGCAAAAGAACTAAGACACTGGTGGGGTCCTGGCCTTAAGCTCTTTAATGATCAAGTTAAATAAGGATAGTTATTAAATGTAGAACTCTTGCTAGGGTATTTTTTCTATACCTATTGAGTTGAATGTTCCCTTTATTTATAAGCTGGAGTATAGGCATATAAGGTAAGATTCTGCCCGAATCTCCCAGTGTCGATCATGGCTACTTCTTGGATTTAGTGTGGTATATCCGGAGCAAATCTATCCAATCCATTTTAGTCTATTAATGTAGTAGTTTTCTCCTATTTTGTCTCTTTTCAATCTGTTAGGCCAACTATAGAGAATATTTTTTTGTAGTAACTTTTGGAATGCTCTTATCTCTTTATAACTATAGAAAATGAGACTCCTATTTTCTTTACATAGTTGAGATCCTTCGTGATCTTTGGTGCCGAACAACTAGCTATCGGTTGTCTTCCTTTCCTTGGTACCTAGTTGCTCGAGACCTAGAATACGCCCCAGGACTCATCCAAGGGATTTTGGGGTATTGGGCATCAAGGGGGAATGATGACCTGATAGGACATCTCTCAAGACTTCTTCCCTAGCTCCTTTACAAGCCTTTGATGTCAGATGGTCGTTGAATAGCAAAACCTTTCTTAGGTGGCCTCACTATCCTTTGGGTTGCTATCATGATCATATCCTTCCTAGGTGTTACAACTTTCGGGGCCTCGACGGGTTTCCTTAATAAGTTATCCTCAACTTTGATATCCTATTCACCCCTCTCTAGGATAACTTTAGAGCATGAAATTGCTCTAGAGTAATCCTAAAGGAGGAGTGAATAGGATTTCTGAATTTATTTACCCATTTTTCAATTTTATTTTGAGATTGATTTTAGTCTTTTTAACTTAGCCCAAGTGTGTGTGTGCTCCAAGGTCTCTACTCAAATATTGTTTTTAAACAAGTGATATACAAGAGTAGTAGAGAACATTCAAGGAAAGAGACAAGAAATCACACACATAATCCACAATAAGAGATTTATAGTGGTTCGACACTAGGGTCTATATCCACTTTTCTAAAACTCACTACCAAGCTTAGGTATAGTTAGGTACTATTACAACCTAGGTCAATATACTAACCTAACTACTTGCTCATAAGCAAGCCAAACAACAACACTTTGTGTCTCCAATGAGTGTGTACTACTTCAGGTGTCTCTAGTGGAGGTATTCAAGCTTTCAATGTCTCCAACGGAAGTAAAGTAAGAACAATGATAAGTATGAATGCAAATGAATGCAAAGTCAAGCAAATATTACCACGAGATGGTTAATGTTGCTAGTTGCTAAAAACTGGGGTGCTCCTTATTGGGCAAGTTTGACTTAGCTATGCACAAGCTCCAAGTACGTGGTTCTAGTGCTCCTTGAGCTCAACCAAATGAAAGTTTCCTCTAGGGAAATGCTCACCACAGGTTCTCCTCAATAGTAGTAGAGTGGTATTCAAGAGGAGAGAAAGATACAGTGAATCTAGTGAAAGTTGTTAGCTACTCAATCTCAAAACCAGTGGGGCAATGGTGGTTTTCATAGTGAGGATGCTCTTAATATAGTAAACTTTGAAGCTCTCTCTAAAATAGGATGAAGTGTTAGAGTTCTTTACCCTAATGGAAAAAGTTCTCTTTTATAAGGGTGAGGATCACCCATGGCCTTTGGATTGGAATCTTTTATAAAGGGTAACATTTTCGAGTCTTAGATTTAAAAAACGGAGTCTAAATTTTGAAAAACTCTCATCAAAATTTATGTTTTCAATTATTCCAAAATTGCTGTCATAATCGATTACTTGATTTGCAATCGATTGAAGCTCACAATCGATTATGGATCACGCAATCGATTACGGCTCACAATTGATTGCCTGATCCTAAATCGATTTTGAGTCTCAGATTGTGCCCAGATTTTGCTCGTAACTGATTGTGCCAAAATTGGTTGCTTGATTTGCAATCGATTGCGGCTCCCAGTTTTTCAGCACTTGGATTTTGACACTGTGGGGGGTCTATCCTTAGACCTTTTGCCTTTGGATTTTATGAGAAGCCAAACACCATATCTACATTAATTCTAAGGTACTAAATGAAAGTCTGGTTTTATCCTAGAAGGGGTGAATAGGATTTATAAAAATTCTTTTAAATTAACCACTTAAAATTCTAATTTAGATATTATTGTAGACTTTGAAATATAGTGCACACCAAGATATAGTTCGATTTGTAAAGGTGCAACTCAATGACAATTCTTAATTTTGATCTTTCAATAAGTTTAAATTCCTACTCTAGAGAAAATATGAAGGATCATATGCAAAATGTTATACATGCCATGTAGAGATAGAGAAAAGAGACAATTCACACTACAAGCAAACACACAACACAAGATTTATAGTGGTTTGGCACTCGAGCCTACATCCACTCTCAAAACTCAATGGAGCTACTAAATTTTATTTAGATTAAATTACATTACAATCAAGGTTAAAATTCAAAACCAACTACTTGCAAAAGCAAGCTCTACTCCCGGTGTCTCTAGTGGGAGCGATCTATACTATTGGTGTCTTCAGCAGGTCTGGTCTACACTCGGTGTCTCTAGCTAGTGCTAAAGTCTCAAATTAAGTAAGAGTAAATACAAATTACCTCACTAGGTTGATGTATTGCTTGATGCACGTGAAGGTGGTTGTTCATTTGTTAAGCTTGTATGCCAATAGGTTCCACCAAGCTTCTAAGAGTGCTTCTTGCTTCATGGAGGTACTCTCAAGGGTTTACTTGGGAGTAAACCCTTCTCCTTACTTCCCTCTTCTTGTTCATTAAGTGTAGAGTACTAGGGAAGCACTTAAAGGCTCTATGATCTTCAATCAATGCTTATTGGCATGAGCCTTTGGTAGTTAGGAGGTGTTAATGCCTTAGCTTTCTTCAATCCCCTCTTCTCTTATCTTGATTTTTGTTTTTGGTGTGTTCTTGAGTGTCAGAGAGCTCTCTTAAGCTTCTCTCATACTTATAGGGGACGAGCACAGTCGTGCACCCTTGATTTAGCATCTCTCCCAATGGTCAAAAAATTACAGGCATTGATTGTATATATTTTTTTTGAAATTCTATGATTGCGGATTGATCTGGTTATGTCAAATTGATCCGCACGGATCGATCCAGCATCCCCGATTGATCCGGTATCTCAGTTTGAGATACCCAAGCTTTGCCGGATCGATCTGGTAAGTAGCGGATCGAATAGCTAAGTGCGGATTGATCCGACTCCCTCTGGATTGATCCGATTCTCCTGTTTTTTTGTCAAAATGCCTTGTTCCTACTCCCACTCACTTGGGAATCTATGTAGGAGGCATGAGTTGGTTCATAAGGCTATGTAAATGACTTTTAAACTTTTTAACCTATGTCTATCACATTATATACTTTTACAAACCTTCTTGAGATTGATGAACCTCGGTCTTTAAGACTTCGTACCTTGGCAGGCTTGAAAATGGATCATCCTCAGCTTTAAGTTATTGGAACTCAGCTTCCATCTTGGAAACCAATCACTTGATGATTACAGACATGACTCAAGATATGCAATGTGCTCATGCCATGCTTAATCTACCACTCCATGTATTTTTACAATATAGAATTGACAATGTACATCAACATGTTTTATTCTTAAAATGTGAAATAATTAAACTTGTTTATATTTTTAAAAGTATATGTTTATTGATTTGCAAAGCAAACTACATATTTTATTTCAGATTCACTTTGTATAGGTTCTTGAAATTCCGTTTTGTAATGAGAAGTACTGATTTCTTCCATTATTGCTATTGACATCAAAAGATTAATGTTCATGGATAAATTTGTAGTGTTTTGAAAAGATCATCTGTAGATTGTGCTTAGAGGGATCAAGCAATTTCTATTATTTTTTGTATTGAATTAGTAATTGTAAAGAATCTACATATGTTGGTAATATATTTATATGCTATGATTGAAACTGTAAGAGAATGATATGTTATAAAGTGACTTTACCCATTAGGGGTTTAATTTATGGAACCCACCTCACGAGGTATATGGTGTAAACTATTATATGGATCTTCACT